>JANSTT010019405.1:0-11538 GCA_026745375.1 Platyura marginata
TTTTCTTTTTTCACCTCTATAAGTCGAACCTCTGTAATTCGAAATCCTCGATAACTCGAATTTTTTTGATTTCCCTTTAACTTCGAGTTATCGAGGTTGCACTGTAGTAATAATTCTAGAAGGAAATACATTTTCATGAATAGAATACATTTTATTTATAGAATTATATTATAGTTATTACCTATTAATATTAATCCTTATAAAAGGAGAGGCCTTTAAATTAGGACAGAAATTTTTTTTTTATCCTGATGTTCCAATAAAAAAAAGTTGTGAGAAAGTAATGTAATCAATTTGTTCATAAATGACTTTGCTGTTTTTAATGTTTACTTTACACATTATTATATAGAAAAAAAGGAAAAATAAAGCCGCCTATACATATAATGTAGTTTATAAAAATTATTATATTAAATTTTCTCTGTTTTGGTAGGAGAGTGCGGTAGTAGATAGGTACGTATCCTACATAAGTTACGAAATTGCATCCTTTATTGTGTCAAAAAAAACAACTCAATTAATAATTTTTAGAGATCGCTTGGACCTTAATGGTTCAATGTTTTCTAAAAGAAAAAAAATTTGCGAACTCTTTAATAATTCTTAATAATTTAAAAAATGTAAATCTAGTTTTTTTTTTAATTTAAAAAAAAATGTACATATATAGAAAATGATTATATTAGGTTAGGATGATGGCGCTCATATGCACCTTGCATAGGCCACTTTTGGGTCCATAGCTATTCCACGTTACTGTACCTCTGTTACATTTATCTCAATTGATATGACGATCTTTTTTTTTTGTGTGAACAAATGCAGCATTTGAGGTGTTCCTTTACGGAAACCTTACAAATGCTCGACATTATTTGATTGATTTTGATAAGAGTGTGATTTTGTATCACCTACAATGCGGCCTTTACTTAGACCTATTGTATAGTACTCCAATTACATTTATCTCAATAGATCTGATGATCTCTTTTTTTGTGGGAAAATGTAGCACTTGAAGTGTTTTTTTTACAGAAACCTTACAAATGCTCGCTATTTCACCGCCATTTAAGCAATGCTATTTTTTGAGAATTATGCCCTTTTTAGACTGTTTTTAAGTGCAATCACCCGGCCTCAGATTCAAATTAACATACCAGAGAAAAACATGTTCGTGTTTTACCCCAGGCGGACTTAAACCCGGGACCTCCCGCTCCAAAGGCAACCACTCAATCCACTGAGCCATTTGGTCGGTCTCGACATTATTTAGACTGTATTTCTAGTATTTCTAGATCTAAACAAATTTAATAACAAGAAAGTTCAAAGCTATCCTCATTCTCTCTTAATAATTTGAATGTGTAATTTACTGGAATCATTCCTATACTTAGATTCTTCATAAGTTCAAATCATAATTAAATCATAATGCCACATACGGCAACTTAAATAATAAAATTTGTATTTTTATATTAGTCGGTAATTTAAGAGTGCGTAGCACTGTTCTTTCTTAAAATCATGTACGAAACCTCCATGTTTAATCAGAAAAAATCTTACTTCTTTATAATGTATGTGATCGCAAAATTAACTGGCCTCATACCATTTAATTATACAACAAATCCTCCAAGGGTTTTCATTACATTGTATTCGACTATTTATGTGATTATTTTTGGTTTGCTGGTAGTGATCATTCAAATATTTGAAAGTCAACGATATATGCAGCAAATTGTTGATTATTTCAAAGAAGACAGATTTATGTTGACTTATGTTGGTAAAGTTAATATCGCCTTAAGTTCGTTTAAGTGCATAAGCTTTTATTTATTCCAATATTGGTTTCGAAAGGAATTGGTTTTTGTGTTAAATGAGATTATTCAAATATCAAATCAAGTTTCAACAGTTTGCTCTAAAAAAAATTTCTTTGATAAATATTTTATGAAGCATTATGTATCCAGAAGAAATTGGATGATTATTCAAATGATTTCCTTAGTATGTTCTTCTTTTTTGTTTTGGAGTCGATCACTTTTTTCAAGCGAATTTAAATCTATAGACTGGCTAGTTACTTTCTATAGCAAATTTATAAGTCCAATAATTACTGGATTCTTTTACTATGGTGGAATGTTAGTTGCGACAAAATTCTATAAAATGATCAATGATCAAGTTCAAATTTGGATTGAATGCATACAAAATGATAACAAGGATTTAAGAAAACAAATGAGAATGCAATTGTGTTGTGAACTGAGTGATAACATAGACAATTTATCAATTTTGTATGATAGTGTTACGAAATTGGTTAGACAAATTAATCAATTATTTCAATTTCAATTGGTTATTACGATTTTTACTTCGTTTATCTTTTTAACTTCATATGTAAGTAATTATTGTATAGTTACATTGCATATAAAATTAATTAAAACCTCTAAGAATAAAATAATACATCTTTTTAATAAATAACCAAATTAGCGAAATTTATTAACAATAGCTTAAATAATTATTATTTTGAACAAAAAAATAATAATAATTTTTCCGGAACCCTAAATTTAAAAAAAGCCTGCTAAAGCTACGTTGTAGTTGCCAGCTCGATTTTGCTTATCTTACCTTACTTGCTTAATTGTTGTGCTCAATGTTATTGAGAGATAGATAATGAGAAAGGTAAAATAAGCGTGATACTTTAAAATTAAAAAAAAAATTAAAAGTACAGGTTTTGAAAAAAATGTGTATAGGAGGGGGTCGAAGGAGTGGGTCGATTTTGCACATTTGCAATCCCAACCGGCTTATTGACAAAAAAACGCCACAGTTAAAATTTCAAGTAGCTAGCCCAATGCGTTCGCGTGTATACAACCGAGCGACCGATATTTACTACCAATTAAAAATGTCCAAAACATTGAGAAAATACAAAAATGTTGAAAAAAAATTTTTGAAAAAAAAAGTGAAAACAAAGCTTCTACTTCATATAATTAGATAGTAGTGGAAACAAAATGTTCTACTACTACTACTATAACAAACGTTATAAGTTATAATGTTAGGTACGATAATCTATATCTTTATTAATTAGACCAGGGTTATACAACCCGCAAGCCGAATGCGTTCCAAAAAGCGAGCGCGGAGTGAAAGAAATATAAATGACCCACCCCGATGATTCATTGTTGCGATTGCACCGTGGGGGAAAATAACTGTACATATGTTTGCATGACTGATGTACACTGACAACATGAATGCAATAATGATGACTGTTAATATATGTATCATATTTAGTATTAGTTGATTTAGTAGTTTCTGAATTTCTTGTGGTATAGTCGTTTTAGCAAAATGGAAGACAAACTTGCAATTATAATAGCTCATATACTAAAAAGAAATACTCTAGTTAAGATTTGTTCAAATGTAAACAAAAATTTATAATATGTAATATAATATTAGCATATTTATGGATACTGTTGATACAAAAATAAAAAAAAAAATTGGACTCATAAGGAATGTTCGTCAATGCATTCGAAGAAATTCTAGAAGATCTACTTTAAAAGTGGCCAAGGACTATAAGGTTTCACGAAGAACCATAGGACGGTTTTTAATAGAAAATCTATAAATGAAAGCTTATAAAAAAAGGAAAATCCATGACATTACGGAAGAGCGAATTCAACGGTACGTGAGGACACAGGAAGTTTCACGTAAACACGGTGAAAAATATGTGAAGAAAATTATCTTTTCCGACAAAAAAATTCGTTGTTCTGGTGGAGAAGTTTAATTATTAATATGATTGTATTTATGCAAGCATCTCAGAAAAAGGAAACCTAAAAGGTAGTGCACCCCTGAATAAGACTCTTTACTAATTTGTATTATGTATTCATAATACAATTAATGGAATACACATTACTACCATAAAGTCATAATTACGACAATTTAATATTACTTCGCAGTATGTTATTACAAAAAAAGGTTAGTCAAGAACGTGTGAACATGACCTCTTAAAAAAATGGACATACATTCAAAATGTGTACGAAACCAGCATTCTTTCTATATTATTTATCTAATTACCAAATTAAATGGTTTGGTGCCATTTAACTATACAAGAAATCCTCCGAGGATTTTTACCACAAAATATTCGTCCATTTATGCGTTCAATTTTTGCTGTATTTTATCAATTCTACAAATAATTGTTTTATACAATTTGATTGCCGAAATGTTACAAATTGCTACAGAAGACAGAATGGTGATGATGATTACTGCAAGAATGGGAATTTTCTTATATGTTTTGAAGTCCATCAGCGTATATTTTCTACAATTTTGGCATCGAAAAGAATTGGTTTTATTGTTAAACGAAATAATTGAGATATTGAATAGAGTGTCGTCAGTGTGGTCAAAGAATACTTTTATGAAACGTTACAGAATCAGACTAGCATGGATGACTATCGAAACTATTTTCTCTGCACTTAACAGTTTCGTGTTTTATTTAACGTTATGCTCCAACTTAGGTTGGTTATTTATTTCGTACGGTACTCTTATGAGCCCAATAGTTACTGGGCTTTTCTATAACTGTGGAATTTTGGTTCTGACTGAATTTTACAGAATTTTGAATGAGCAAATAAGGAGTTGGATTAATCGTTTACAAAGTGGCGACCAGGATAATAAAAAACAAATGAAAATGCAGTTTTTTTGTGAATTAAGTGATCAAATAGATGATGTCTCGATTTTTTATGAAAATATTACGAATTTGGTTGGACGCATTACCCGAATATTTGAATTACAATTGCTTATTACAATTTTTACTGCGTTCTATTTCATAACTGTATATGTAAGTATGTATATTATTATATTAGATTAAAATTTGGCATACCTACCGATGGAAAAAATAATTGAATTTCGAAAGGTCGAATTTAAAAATTTAAAAATTTAATTTGTTATATTTAAAGAACAAAATGCTGCATAATATTGTAATTTTGGCCACTAGATGGCTATAAGTTTTGTATGGAGTATAATTACACCACCCTAAATACCTAAGGTTGGCTACACAATGAATAATACAAAGAATGTATTTTTTGTTTTAACACATGATTATGTCAAAGAGCATTTGAAAATGATAGCTTTCATTCAAACTGAACAACACAAAACAAAAATGGCTTTTTGAAATAATCGTGTGTTAAAACAAAGTGGAAGCTTTGGTTTCCTGTAGAAATTTTCAAAATTTCCTTCGCATTTTTTTCACAAATTGAAAGTTTTGCAACCAAAAAAGCAATAAAACTTTTGGTCATTCGGTTCGCTCGTTCACTCGTTGGTACAATAACTCGTTGAGCTAGAAGCTTGATTTTTTTTGAATGGTTGAAATATTGTATGTCTAGGGCAGCACATTTTTCAGTACCGAGAAAAATCTAAATATTTTTACACAACATTTCATTAAAAAGCGAAAAAAACTATATTTTTTTGTGAAATTTAGTAAAATAATGAAGCCCGATAGTGTAAAATATCCAAAATTACCAGATTTAAAAAAAAACGATTTTTGAAAAAAATTATGTTAGGGCCTTATGTCAACTAACCATCGATACATAAGTTTTTATTTTTTGTACTGCATAATAGGGATTATTGATAGCCCCCTGTCGACCATATTTATTCAAAATGGTCGCCACGATATGCGGTTTTTTTTCTTGTGATATCTCCTATTAATTACTTTCATTAGATTTTTGAAAATTCAATGTCGGAAAATCAATTTATTTTCACATATGCGATTTTAATTTTGTTGTTTATGAACGGTGTTTCAGACAACTTCAACTACTAGCCCTTCAAGAAAAAAAAATATACCGATCAATTAAAAGGATTGTCAATTATATTTAAACCCAAAATAATAATTTTTTGAAAATTCATTTTCAAAGATTTTCTAAAAATTACCGCTTTACCCTAAAACGGTATCCATGGATGCAAAAGATAGCTATAATATTCCTCTTTACAAATATGTCATAGTTTCCGTTCTCTGTCATGGTTTTAACTTTTTCTTGCCCGTTCTCAGGAATGAATGCAGTGAATATGAAATGAAAAGTTCGTTATTTACACTCCAACCCAAGAACCCTAAACTAAGCTAAACTAAACATACTAAACTTTGGACGAAAATGATTAAATAATTTTGGAAAACTTGTTGTCAAAAAAGTTTTCCAAATTTTTATTTTGTAAGAGGGTTCTCATAAAAAATGTATACCCCCTTTTTGCATTTACAATTTTTTCACAATTTCATATAAGAATTGTGAGAAAATGGACATTTTATTGAATTTTAGTGTGGAAGATGGGGGGCCCTAAAAAGATGGCTATATTCTGTGACACCTTCATATGCCCTACAACAAATAAAACTTTTTTCGTATTCAAAAAAGAAATCGAGATGAAATAAAAAATTCTACTACTGTTTACTCAGTGGCGGTTCATGATAATTATTGATCCAATCATCGTGCGACTATTTTTTAAAAAGACTTATGTAGGTTATTTTGATGGAAGAAAATAAAAAAAAACTGAGTCTTTCCAGAACATTCTGACCGTTATTTTGGCGGTTTTTTAAAAAGTTTTGAAATTTGTGTTATTTAAAATTTTTATAAAACTACTCATTTATATTAGAATTTAATTTTGAATACTTTCGTAAATATTTCATTTTTAGAAAAGGTGAACACACGACGCCACTAAAGGGTTAACTCCCTGAACAAATTCAGTCGAATTTTTATTTGTTCTGGCTAATTGTTATTTGTTGTGGCAAGTTTAAAAGTCCAATAATTATTCTTATAAGTATTCCTTCCATTCATTACTGCTTCTCTAAATAAAAACTCATTTCTCTAAACTTCTAGAGTATTTTTTATTGAAATTGACGTAGATGTTGGTAGATATTTCAATTTTACTAGACTATTAAAAAGCAATTTATTTGTACATATGCAAGATAACACAAATATATTAGCGGCTTATCAATGGTGTACTCGTATAAATATCTACTAGTTACGTTTTTATTATCTAGCCTTAAAGGTATAAATAATCTATATTAATTACGCTATTAGATACTAATAATTATTGTTCATAAGTAATACATATACGTAGATACGAGTATATGTAGGTAAATTACAACTTTATTTTAGATTTTATAGTAGTTTGGAAAAATAATGGTTGGGATTGTATGAATACAAAACGAGGACTTTTAAAAAAATGGACAAAAATTTAAAATGTATACGAAACCAGCATTCTTTCTTTATTATTTATTTAATTACCAAATTAAATGGTTTGGTGCCATTTAACTATACAAGAAATCCTCCGAGGATTTTTACCACAAAATATTCGTCCATTTATGCGTTCAATTTTTGCTGTATTTTATCAATTCTACAAATAATTGTTTTATACAATTTGATTGCCGAAATGTTACAAAATACCATAGCAGACAGAACAGTAATGATGATTGTTGGAAGAATGGGAATTTTCTTATATGTTAAAGTCCACCAGCGCATATTTTCTACAATTTTGGCATCGAAAAGAATTGGTTTTATTGTTGAACGAAATAATTGTGATATTAAATAGAGTATCATCAATGTGGTCGAAGAAGCCTTTTATGAAGCGTTACAGAATCCGACTAGCATGGATAACTATCGAAACTATTTTCAATTCACTTCTCACTTTCGTGTATTGTTTTTTTATGACCTTCTCCTGGTTTTTTATTTCGTATGGTTGTATTACGAGCCCAATAGTTACTGGACTTTTCTATAACTGTGGAATTTTGGTTCTGACTGAATTTTACAGAATTTTGAATGAGCAAATAAGGAGTTGGATTAATCGTTTACAAAGTGGCGACCAGGATAATAAAAAACAAATGAAAATGCAGTTTTTTTGTGAATTAAGTGATCAAATAGATGATGTCTCGATTTTTTATGAAAATATTACGAATTTGGTTAGACGCATCAATAAAATATTTCAGTTTCAATTACTATTTACAATTTTTACTACGTTCTATTTTTTAACTGCAAACGTAAGTATGTATATTTTTATATTGGATATATATCCACAAATGATTCAATACGAAAATTTATATTGATTCAATGCAAAGTTTTAAAAGTTTGGATTAAACAATTTTGACTGTAATTTAAATTTTGGCGGTGACCCTATTTGAATTCCAATCTTTAATAAATTGTTAATTAAACATTTTAAACTTCAAACATAGCAAGAAAAATGTTATGTTTTATACAAGCAATAGAAAATCCATCCTATTGTCTGTGGTCTCAAGCAAAAACAACTTAAGTCATTTTTTCTGAATTACAAGTAGAGTAAGATATATTCTGACTCCAACCGACATCCGACAGAACAGCCCCTCTCGAGTGCTACAATTCATTGATAACACCTCGCTAAAAGAGGACATTTAAATACTAGCAGGGGCACCTACAATAGATCTTTTAGGTCTCAGTGGTGAGGGGTCAATAGCCCTACAGCCCCCCAAACCTAACCTAACCTAACCTAAGATAAAGGTTCCAAAAAATCTCTGGAAAAATCTGTAAGAGCTAAATACTTTAATTTTGTATGACAGGATGAATGAAAACACACCATAATTAGAAGAAGAAAACATTTTATTTATCTTTTATGGATAATAGGTTATACAGTTTTAAATGACATAAGTTGTTTTTGCTTGAGACCACAGGTATAATAACTACATAATATAAAAGGATAATTCTGTTTTTGGTGCACAAGCAATAATTGCATTCAGGTGAATATTAGGCAACCATAATTAGAGTGTAAGAGAACGTATTTTTCAGAGAGTCCTGTTGGTCCAATCGTCATAATAAAGTAGAATACAAATAAATGAAGAATTAAATTGTATTTGAAAATTGTGTTTTTAAATTCGGGAATATTAATAAAATACATAAACTAACTAATAAGCCTTTTAAAATAAGATATTTGATTTATTTTAATTTAATATACCTAAAGAAAAAAAATTTCTATAGTTCTTCCAGATGTACATAAGTTTATCAGAATTGATTCATAACAACGTAACAATAAATTATTTAACTTGGTCAAATCAAACACTTTCTATCTTTTTTTATGTCATTGAGACGTTTACGGTGATGTCAATTTCATCAATGGTTACACGAGAGGTAATTTTTATTATTTTGTGATCATTTATTTTCTAATTTCATTTTCGTATAATTTCTTAATTACTGCTCTTAATTACTTATATTGTTATTAAATAAATAGATAATAAAACTAAATCCTTCTGCAAATTCGGCGTTTATATACGTGTAGCACATTTTCATCAGAGCGAGTCCATGTTTCGATTGAGTATGACAGTATATGTCTAATCAGAGTCTAGTATGCCTTTTGATCAGTCATGATTTGAAGATGTATCCGTATGCAAAATACCATGTATCGTTTATCATTGCGTTTGCAAATTCTCTGAAATCTTCGATATTGTAGTCTTCTATAGTGACGTTCTTTGGCGATCTCCTCCTATCATTTCTGGACATTTTCATGTATTTCGTTTTTAATTTATTGATTGTTAGTACCACTATTAGTTTTATTTTCTGCCTACATTCTATATCAAACCAGTCTGAATTTCCAATTCTTTTCTGTGTACCAATATTGTTTATTGCCGGTTCCTTTGCAATTTTCAGTATCTTATCCTAGACTCAGTGAATTGAACGGAGGTCTCGGGTTCAAGTCCAACTGGGGTGGAACATGAAATGTTTTTCTCTGGTATGTTGATTTGAATCTCAGGCTGGGTGGTTGGATTACACTTAAAAACAGTCTGATATCGGGATTATCTCAATGGGCGGTGAAATGCGAGCATTTATAAGAACATCTCAAGTGATTTTCCAACAAAAAAAAAAGAGATCGTCAGATCCATTAGTCGGTCTCACTCACACTGGCGAGCACTTTTGCCCAACAAACCGGTTTGTACAAGAAAAGCGTTGGCCGTTTTCTCTTTATTTTACGTCCTGCAGTTTGTAGCATGGTTCCGATATTGCATCATCTTAGTATTATATCGGTATCGAAATCATTTTCCAATGTTCTTTGCGGGGGTCTAGTATCAGTATTGATAGTTTCGTTTATTCGAGGCGTATCTTGAGGTTTCGTCATAGGATTTTTTTAAGGGTTGAGTTATGGATCTAACCTCTTCTTCGCAGTTAGGTACACAAATTTGTCTCATTTTTTAATGATAATCATAATCATAAAATGTCATCTATTTGAAGAAATCATTTTTGTCAAATTAAAGAAATTGTTTCCAATTTTTTTTTATAATTCGATCCAAAATTTTGCTACTATGTCCGTTATATCCAATTATAAGAATTTTATCATATTGAAAAAAAAATTCTTCAAGGCAGTCTTCAGGCAGATCATCAATACGATTTATTCATAGTGACAACATTTTGTTAAACTATACTTACATATATGTATATATAAGTATAGTTTAACAAAATGTTGTCACTATGAATAAATCGTATTTATGATCTGCCTGAAGACTGCCTTGAAGAATTTTATAAATTTATATTATTATAAATGTTTTTTAACAATATGAATAAATATTTTTTTGGACGTATTTATATATGTAGTAGAATCTCGTTAATCCCGACTAAGTGGGGCTCTAGGTTGTCCGGATTAAAACAAATTACATAAAAAATTAGTAAAGGAATAGTTAAAACAACCTGTATCGCACTTAACACTTAAATTTTAATAAATAAAATTACCGTCTAACAAATGACCCAAGCAGTAAAGCACAGCGTATGGTAAAGCGAGCGACTGATTGACATTAAAGGTCAAAGTAACTTGTACGTTAACGCAATCACTCACAAAAAAAAAATAAAAAATAGAAGCGCGATAAATGTTTAGTTTGGAAGAGTTTCACACATGTAATTTAACTTTTAAATTGGGTTTTTTGCTTTTTTTCATCATTTTTCATTTTTAAATCCTTGTTCGGATTAAGCGAAGTTCGGATTAATGAGGTTTTACTATAAGTATGTAAATACCTAATTCCTGTTAATGTCAATTTTATAACTATGTTTTAATATTTTAGGCACTGAAAACAGGAAATTTATTGCACAAATGCATGGAATGCAATATAGATATTCGCCTAAAACGAAGTGTAAGTATATAATTAATCATAAGTAAGGAAATTTAAATATTAAGATAAGATTTTTAATAAAGGGGATGAGATCTTGTATCCCCTTTAGGTGCCACAAATTCTGATTGGTCTATTGAGTAAACTTTAATTTTGTCTATATAGTTATACTTCATTTTTCAGATTGGTTCGGTAGTGATATATGTATGTACACCAAGACCTCAATTTGCGTCGTTAATTGATTCCACAGAAAGGCGACGCAAATCGAAACGATTCAAATCGAAATAATCTATTGCATAGTATGTATTTTTATAGTACTTGTTTTAATGGGTTCCACCAAAATTATCGCATTATAGATGTGAGCGTATGTGATTCGTCTAAAATCAGCGCTGTTAGGAAGGGATTATTTATTATCTGCATCTGTATCGTATACCGTATACTTGGTTATGGTTATGGTTTTTATACCCGTATGATGTTAATCGAAGGGTATTATAACTTTGGTACGGAGTTTGTAACGCCCCTTAATACTC
>JANSTT010019406.1:0-11535 GCA_026745375.1 Platyura marginata
GTTGTCAATTTCATATTCTAACAAATTAAATAATAAACTTTTCTTTTTTTTCTTTTTTTTTTTTTTTGTTGTTGCCATTTATAGTAATATTAAAAAATATAAATTTGATCTCTTAACAATAAATAAACTTAACGAAAAAAAAATAAAAAATTCAATTTCCTTCCATTTTGTTTGTTTTTTTTTTTTTTTGGTTCGTTAAAAAATTAATTATACAAATTTCCATTTTTCTTTTTTTACTTTTTTTTTCATACTTAAACACTACTCTGCCTACTACTTTAAAAATATATATTTTATTAAATTTAATATATATAAAAATATTATTATTAGAAAATAAATATTTGGTACGTGTCTGTTTTTTAATTTTTTTTTTTTTTAAATATAAACTGCATAAAAATTACCTTTTTTTATGTTTTCGTTTTTTTTTTAATTTTTCTTTTTCTTTTCAAAATGTAGTAGATCTTTTGTTGTTGAGAGTCTCTTCGACCATTATTATTCCATTTTGCATTTTGCACAAGCTTATATTTCATCCAAACCACCATTCGGTATGCCGCTCTTAACCTTTTCTAAAATCTTGTTGACAAATTCCGTTGATGTGCCGGCTATTTTTAAACCTATTGAGGAACAGAATGAGAACAAAAATAGAAAGAGAAACGATCCACGTTTAGTTAATTATATATAAAAAAAAAAAAATTGTCACATTTTTGAAAATATACTTAGTTTTTTTTTCTTTGTTGGCAATAGAAATTAAAACAAAACAATTTTTATTGTTTTTTTTTTTCGAAACTGGGTTAATCGCTTCGTGTAGTAAGTATGATGACAAACAATGAACCCGGAAATAATTTTTTTTTTGTTCTTCATTTTTGTGAAACAGAAAATGTTTAGGAAAAAAAAAAAAAAACAAAAATTGATTGCGTGATGCGTGATATGTCGGTGTGTCACGTGTAGAAGATGTGTGTAATGGAAAATTACTTGGGGTAAATCATGTCATATTCCTGAGAAGACCGTCTTTTTTAGCCTCTCTTATCGAATAATATTTCTGGATGGATGTGATAATTGAATGTTGTTATGACACACCGGTAATTAATTGTTTTAGTTCTACAGAAATTCGTCTATATTGGGATTTTTTTGTTTTGTTTGTTAATTATCTGTTATTGTTCCAATTTTCTAGAAAAGGACGTGGGAAAATTTTAAAAATTGTACTTTTGGAGTAGCTACGCCACCATCAAGTAATATTACTCTTTATTTAAGACACTTCAAGGTTGTATTACCAATACTTAGTAAAGAATGGTTTTTTCAGTCATATAATTTAGGTTGGCCACGTTTGTATGGCAGAGGAAAGGGTATATACACACAGGGTGGTTGTACAAAATTGCGAATAATCAAATCAGGATTCGAGCATAAACGGGACTGAGTAAAACGACTTGGAACTACATATATAAAGAAGTGTGAATTGAAAGAAATAAGGAATCTCTTCAATGCACAAAATAATTGGACACAATCCGCTGTAATCCAATTGGGTCCCGTGTATTTTGTCCGTGTAACTCGGAAAATCGTGTAACTCAAGTACCGTGTAAATCAAGCGTTTTTTGTAATTTTGAAGTTATATAGATAAAAAATGGTGAGAGAACCAGTTACTCTAGAGCAGCGATGGGCAAAATTTGAATCGTAATGAGCGGATCTCATACATGCTTAGTTTTTTCCTTCATATGTGTTGTTACACTGTCATACAAATTTTTTTCAATTTGTTTTAATTATTTAGTAGATATTTTGTTGTAAATATACATCTAAAATAAAGCAAACCATCATTGTGCATAGTCATTATTATTTTCAATAAAAAAAAATTTACTTCCTAATTTGCTGAAAATCTTCAATTTTTTTTATATACATAAGTATGTAGCAATAATGTTTGACAGTGCAGCAAATATACCTACAAACAAGAGTGTTGAACTGATACTGAATTTATTTTTTTTTTTTTAATTATGAATGCTTCGTTGATGCTTCGTATCATTCGTAAAACCGAGTATACAATGTATGCGTTAAATCTAGTGTATTACGATGAGTTTTTTATGTTTGGATTAAAATATTTTGACACCAATGGGTGGAAATCCACTCATGGGTGTCCTTTTGCCCATCGCTGCTCTAGAGCATCTGATTTTGTTGGAAATTGTAATTTCCAACGGTTAGGTAGAAGGAAGATGTCCGAACACTTGAAACTTTGGGATCTTTCCAAATCATTCATGATTATTTATTTTTGGTTATTATTTTATCCAAATAAGAAGTAAGAATTATCAGACTGAGGTCGGGCGATTCCGAATTGAATATTAACAAAGAAATTATGATCCTATGAAAAGAACCGCAGTGATTTCTGCCACCGAAAATTGGAAATGTTTACCAATCACTAAAAAATAATCTTTTGGTACATACGTGTTGATGACTTAGCCGCATTATCGATTTGTTTATTGACTTCCTCAGTATTTTCGGCCGGCCTGCCACATTTATAAGCCAATGTCTGCTTAATATCTTGAATACCGTTAAGAAGACGTTCTAAAAGATAATTTTAGTTAACCAAAAAAAAAAAAACCAAAGAATAAGAATAAATTTAAATTCAATAATTACTATGCTCTGTTTCAAGGCCATACAATTTTATCTTATTGGCTTCATGTTGGGCTTTTTTCTTCAGCCGACAGGCTCTCGATGCCAATTTATTTTTCTCTTTACGTGACTTTGGACGTACATTAAAAGGCAATTCACTGACTGGCGTCATGTCATTTATCGTTCTACCTAATTTATCAAGTTCTTTTCCTATGTTGTATAATTTACGGGGATTTGGTGTTAAATCGTTACCATCACCTTTGCGCGCCTTACCACTATGCTAGATGATAAAAACGCGAATTAATCTAATTCTTGTTATAAAAGACAAACTGAATACCTTAATTACCTTAATTCCTCGGACCGAGCAATTAGGGCTAAAAACTGGATCGGTGACTTCGTTTAGAACATGCGGATCCTCCAGTTGCGTTTTGATAACAAGTCGTTGACCTTTCGGACCTTTGGCCTGTACATTGTATTGCCAAAAGAATCTCTCCTTTTTGTTGCTAGAACTGCGTGGTGTATCTTCATTGTCTGAACCTATTCACAAAGATGAAAAAAAACTCTCCTATTGTATCTACAAAAGTATAATTGCCCAACAATATATTTACCATTATCTGTTGAATAATCCTCGTAATGATCGCTGTCACTGTCATCATAACCTTCATCATGAGAGAAATCGTGTGCTTCCGGGCTTAGTATACCGCCAGTGCTCAATGATGATGTTGAACCGGCCTCAGCTAAACTTCCAGTCGATAGTAAATGTTGTCTGGGTTCACGTCGTTGCCATATTTGATGGGCTTCCCAAATGCCGGAAGAGTGGGTCGGTGCCGACGATGATAATCTCGAAATGCCTGCTTGCTGGGCATACTGAAGTCGACGATTTGGATATTCATCTCGATTGGCGGCCATTAGAAGTGACGGGGATGGCCCAGGTACAGATTGACCTAATTGTGGCCGTTCCGGTGACATAGAATATTCCTTCTTCAATAGTTCTTGTAGGGTCGAGTATTGGGTTTTACTTTGAGAAATGTTATTGTTGAAACCGTGCAATGGTGGTGATATTGAATTGATCAATAACGGTGAATTTGAACTGGTATGACTACCGGGTGAAAATGCGGCACTTGAATTTATAGATTTTGTAGGTGTTGTTTGGTAAATATCATACGGACTCGTTGAATGATTTGTTTGATCGTCGTACAACATATCTTGACCGATAATAATTCTCTGCATATTTGTGTCCTGATTATTCACGTTTTGATGTTGATTTGATTGTAGCAACTGCTGTGGCGGTATAACTAAGGTGGTTAATCCTTGTTGAGTTGATGGTTGTAGGGTGGTCAATGTCGGATGTGTTGTTAGGATAAGCGTTGCGTTTTCTTCTTGCAAAATAAAATCGTCAATGTTCAAATCTTCTAAGATTGTGTCATCGTTTAATTCGGCCAAGGTAGGACCTTGAAACAAATCAGCTTTATCTACTTGAAAAATATCATCATCGTCCATTCGAAATGATTCTTGTTTAGGTATACCGATTGCATCGCCGATAGCACTCCACATTGCATTCGAATTGGTCGATGACGGTTGTAGTCCATACATTCCGGTACCTGCACCACTACAGGGTGCCTCTTGACTCATTTGGGGCGATTGTGATTGATCGAAATCAAATGTAAAATCTGAAAAATCTGCAATTATTCTTGACCGTGGTATTGGCATAGCGTTTGTTAGCATTGAATTATCACGGGATGTGTCCATTGCTTGGAAATCCGAATTTGATGTGGTTTCTAATTTTGTTATTGTAAAATTAGTGGATGAACTGTTGTTGTCATAAAACTCACTGTGATGTTGACTCATTTTAAGTAGGTTCTGGAAAAAGACAACAAAAAGATAGGATTAGTTATAAACTTTACGGACACAACAGCAAATGAAGATTTAGTGAGTGATGGTTCCAGTTTCTATGGATTACTTTCCGTTTAAAAAGAGATACTTAACAATAAACTATCGACAGCTAGTGAAACGAATTACGTATAGATCGAGTATGCTTTTTAATATTCTGTCATGTGATCTCTATTCTAGAAGACGTCACTAGATAGAACGGAACAGTTTCCTTGGACTTCCTCCAATTTCTTTAGGATTGTTTGTTTCCATCGTTCATTTTTCATGGCTATCCCAAAGAATTCTTCATTTATTACTAATCTTTAAACAAATATAATCCATTTTAACTGAGATATTATATTATAACTGTCTATATCGCCCATCATACATATATGAGTCTTGGCTCAACGAAGATCTTACCAACACTAGTGTACAGCCAGTACTAGATACACAGAATGGTACTAACTAACAAACAAAATTTCTTTCTATTAATTCCTTTAGATTTTCTACAGCATTCTGTCAGTTTTCTCTAGGCTTCTTTGAATTTCTGCATTTTTGACTGTTCTAATGCATTTCTCAGAAGTATTAATGAACAATGATTTGTAAAAATTGTAGCCAGCCTCTCACGAAATAACTATTAACTAATTAAATAATTGCAAAACTACTCGGAATACTTGTCTTCTTCTTCTTTAATACTATAGTCGATGGTTATTCCTGGCCTCCTTCAATAGCATTGGAATGTCTATGGAAGGAGCTTTAGTTTGATTGTTTTGGAAAAATTTTTATATACAGGGTGTACCACGAATATTTACCAATATCTTGATAACCAGTTTAGATAAGTTTTTTCGCGATTTTTATGCGCAATTGTTTATTTTTTAGGGGCATATCGTTTATCTAAACATTGCGTTTAAGAATTTTTAATTATCTTGTTAACAGCCTTCAAGATCATCATTCTCCTGAACCTCCGCAAAATTAATGAAAAATGGCCATAAAATCTATAATTTTCGAGATAAAATAAAAACACTTTTTTTTAAAAAATAGGTCATTTTAGGGTAAAACTTTTTTGTATTAAAACGGGTGTTTTTATAAAGAAATTAAAAAAAATTAAATTCTATACATCCTTTGGAATTTTGTAATTTTTTTTAGTTTATAGGCTATAGGCATAGGGTAATGATTGAATAATGCCACAAATTATTGTTCCAATGCCAACTAAAGAAATCGCCAAGATCAAAATTGTCAAAATTTCATTTATCCATACTGGTTTCCGAGATATTCGTAAATACTTTCGGAAAATATTCGTGGGACACCCTGTATTAAAAAAAACAAAAATCTAGATTTACAAAGATTTAAGATTTTAGAGAAATTTAATTGTCAAAATAGCGAATTTATTAAAATACTTACACATCAATATTGTGGGAAGTACACTCTATCAGACACTCATTAATAATTTCCAATCTCAACACATAACCGTAATATTGTTTTTTTTTTTTTTTTTTTAAATATATCCAAACAAAGATTGCCTAACTAAGTAGACTTAATATGACAATTTTTTTCCACAACCATATGTTAATGATAAAAAAATTAAAATCTTTATTGATTGCATAAAGTCTACGGGGCTACGGCTAATTGCAAATACCAATACCATTTGTAACCAGGAAAAAAAAAACGTTTTTTTTTTTTTTTTTTTTTTTCTTTTTGTGTGTGTTAATGTTAACAAACTTCACAAGGCTAACAGCGAAATCAAAGTCATTATCATTCGCGCGCATTCAGAATATTGAGATAGTTCATTGCCAATAATAAATTTACTTACACAAATATTTAGCTGGCACAAATTTATTGTTTAACAACCATTTTCAAACAGAAGAATAATACTTAATAATAATAATGAAAGAAAAAAATAAAAAAAAAAATTTCCCGAATATGCATCGGGTATATAACACACGATCCGATAATAGTAAACACCAGGTTGTACCGCACCGCAACAACAATTAATTAATTTTAATCGCGCGTTTTATGAACGTAAATAATTATGGGAATTGTGATATAGAGAAAAATAATAACAACAACACAATTATAATGTTATATGTGTGCTTAACTGCTTATATTACATATGTATGGTATTATTATACGACAAATTGATAACACCTAACCAAGCAGCGGGCTATGATTGTTGTTTAGCAGTCGTTTAGCAGCTAAGTATATCTAGCACATGCCTAGCATCGATTGAAAACGTAAATATGTTTACAAACAACAAAACGTTCACCAAACACAGAAGGAGAAGTATATCCGAGAGGCCTTACCAAAAAAAAAATAGCTCCTACTACTCTACTACTACTACTACTACTACTACTACAAAGTACTATGATATACAACAACAATCAATTCTTGTTTTGCTGTTGCTGTTTTGTTGTTGTTGTTGTTGCTGCCTTCTTCAACCCAGCCCCAGCTGAGTTTTTCGGTTGACTTGTTATTTTGCTGTCGTCATCATCACTTGTTTACAACTAAATCCAGTCGATATAAATTACTAGAGCTGCGATTTCTTACTTATTGATAGATGAATAATAATCTTTTCTGACTCTATTATATATGGAAATTGAATGTCGATCTTGATTTCTGCAATATAGAACTGTAAGAATTTGATCAAATCTTATTGCGTAACGTAACGTTTTTTTTGCGGGAGGGAAATTCTACCGAAATCTCAATTAACACCGAACAGATTGACAAGAACTGCACTTCTTCCAACGATTTTTCTCTCCTAATCCTAACTAGACTAGATTTGGAAAATGTGTAAAAATCTAACACTAAAACTATGTTCAGATCAAGGATCAAGACAAAAATGCCAACTAACAACAACAAGATCAAAACTAATATCAATACAAAAGTCATAAAGAAGACTACATGGGAAAAAACCCAAGACCAAGATCCAAGACTAGGATCAATAACCACGGACAACACCACACAGAAGCCTTACAGACAAAGTACTAGTGCCAATACAAGGCTCATGACCAATAGCAACCAGGACACATTTTTTAAGAACAACTTGAACAAGACACAGAAGCCTATAGATGAGGTACTAGTACCAATACAAGGCTCATACAATCAACAGCAATCAGGACACATTTTTTAAGATCATAACTTGACCGGATATGTAATAATACATCAAGACTGACAAAAGACAAGACCGATCTTCCTAAAAATTAGAATTAGAACAGAGAGCAAAAAGAGTTGGGAGAATTTTCATGAGAAATTTTTGTGAAAAATCTCTTCCTTTCGAGTAGGGATACGCTTAGTACGATTATCTCAAACATCATAAATCCGGATTGACATTTACTTATAGTTTTGCTAAGCATTCTGCATGGAATCACACACAGATAATGGTAGCAGAAGAGAGTATTGTCAGATCGTACAGTAAAGTTAAGTACAAAGTGAGATTGCAGTAATTTAGTAGACTCTCGAATCAAGTTAGGCTAGAGAATTGAAAGAAAATTTATCAGAAATACAGTCATGTTAGGTAAAATAGGGAAAAGGCATATTTTGTATGAAAAATTTGAAATTCAGTCATTTCTCTTAGTTATTAGGATTGATATCTGAGAAATCTATTTATTTTTTATATTTAACTATGAAATGCCCAATTAAAATTTTCCGTGCCTAATTTTTTTGCACAACAGGGTATCCTTAAATCCTGCAGCTGTCCTTATTTCCCTTCCATATTTTCAGAAAATATTAGCGTTTGAAAATGAATATCTGATCCATTCATAGATCAATCCGAAAATACTGACTTTTTAATACAAAATATGCCTTTTCTCTATTTTACCGAACATGACTGTATACAGTATCGCTATACAAATTTCGGACATTTATAAAAAAACAAAAAAATTAAATTATAATTAAAATTAGAAATTAGAAAGTTAGAAAATCTATTTTTACAAACAAAAAAATAAACTTACCATATAAACTTTGTACTTTACTGTAGTTTATTTTTAACTGAAATAGATTCATATGTAGGTACTAGACTATAGGTGTATATAATACATGTTGTAGATATGACTGCGGATTCTTTTAACAAGCATGACGCGGTGTATAATTATTATTATTCATTTATAAACTATAGCAATTACATGAATTTAATATGTGACAGAATATTGACAAAATATGGTATGGTTATTTGAATTAAAACATACGACAATTTTGTAAATAAAAGGATAAAAATCTATTTTCTTTTATTTGTGTTGTGCTGTAAATTAGGTATAAACCTCGCTAAAGTACCTGTGGACGATATTTTATTTATTTTTTATTTAAATAAACAATTTTAATCAAAATATTGATCAATTTAACTAAATGAATATTTATTTTGCTGACCTAATTTTTGGAGAGTAAACAAAGTAAATTTTGTTTTCACCGCTAAATTGTATGGATTCCTATTTTAAATGTCAATTTATTTCTACTTCAATAGTTAGAGAGATGCGAACCCCGCTCATTTATATATTTGAAAAAGGAACAAGAATACAATAAACACAATAAAAATATCCCTAATGTAAGTACTTATATTTAATTAAGTGAAAATAGAATGTTTACCAATCAATTGTATTAAATTACATTAAATTTCTATAATTAATTAATTATCGCTTGTAGGTATTTTGATTGTTTGAGAGAAATATTTTTGTTAATTGGATGTAGCTACTTACATATTAATTTACATAGTATTTTCCACCCTCCCCCAATCAATTAATAAGAATATTTTCGTTTTGTTGGTAGGCCATATGTTTAGAAAGTTCTCGTTAAAATTGCTTAATAGAATTCAATTCAATTTTTAACTAAAATTAATGAACAAAATGAAAGTAAATTAACCATTTAAATGCTAAATAAACAAGTAAAAGGAATGGCGATATGTAGCAGGCACGAAATATACAATTTTTTTGTGTGTAGAAATTTTACATATTAGAAGCCATCTAACGATTCCCTTTAAATGAAAATTGGATACGATCAGATATCAGACGTGACTTCAGATTCACATTCTTTATAGAATGATTTTTTGTTGTTGACTATATTAGATTATAGAAACGTAGAGATTATCGGGATATGTGAGTAAAATGCATTCCATTGAATATCGGAAAATTATTTCGGAACATATATTAATTGAAAAAAAACTATTTAAGATTTTGAATCGTTTTATACGGAACCACTCCTTCCAATACATATTAGCAGAATTCGTGACTGGTCTGTAGGGTCATTGTCATTTTTGGTTCATTTTTTTTAATGTCTACCAATATAACTTCGTTCCCAATATATTTCGAGTGAATCCAGGAAAAAGTGTAACATTCAGTAATAGCTTACACATTCCATTCTCCATTAAAAAGTAAGTAAATAATTGGTTTGGAATTGGAAAAACAGACGAACATAGACATTTTAAAGTTGACTGACCATTTCACTCAAGTAACATTTTCATAGATATTAATACCAATCAGTAATCAGTGTGGAAAAAACCTCTCTCCATTCAGCAACCCAGCACACACACGAAACTCATATGAAACTTTAAAAAACCGTTTTTGTAACCATAATTTACTCTCAAAAATAAAAAATTTGTTATCCGTTAATGGTGCTACTTTATTCCGTATCGCTTCTCTTGAGAAACACTGATCAATGTACATTCCTTACCAATTATATAGCAATATAACTCATTACATCGTGTGTACTGTATAAAAATAGTCATCATTGTGTATTTGGTTTAATATTGGCTATAAAAAAAATAAAATTGCCCACTAACAAATTTTAAATGGTTCTGACCTGTCTGACTCGCCATCGCAAAAATAAAATTACACAAAAAAAAATACCAATTCCTTCCAAAAATAACTTTCTTTGTTTTTCTAATTGAAGAGAGAGGTTTCAAGACAAAAGACAAATTTATGATTTTCTTTCAGTGCAAAATTAATTTTAAAAATCCTATATGAAATGTGGAATGAACAGTTGAAGACACATTTAAAAGTAATTACGTGTATTTATTCAATTTTTATTTTAATAACCTAAGTATGACCGGATATTTCCTTGTGTCACATGGTTTTTTGTTTTTTTTAGTCATCATTTTTATCGCCCAGCAAAAATTTATATTTTCCACTCTCAACTTATTTAAGATGATAATTTTTTTTTTCTCTCGTTTGAATGAACGTACCATACATGTGCTAATCATTTTGTAAATGACTTTGTAAAAGTACATACGACAACGACATGTAAGAAGAAACAGAAAAAACAAAAAAAACAAAATTATTACAAAATTATGCTTCTCTGTGAACTCTCTCTCTTCGCTAAAAATGTAAAGAAATGACAAACTGGCGCCAATTTCGTTATATTTTGCAACAAATTAATACAAATTAACAAAAAACACGTGGATCCAATGTACACAAACGTACATGTTGAATGAAATCTCGTAATATTTATGATGATGACGATGATGATTTTGGCAAATAATTTTCTGAATGTAATTGTGTTGGAATATGATTAATAATAAAACAAATCGAATAAGAAGGCACTGAAACTCTTAATAAATAATTTCAATATTTTTATGGAAATTAAGTATGGAAAATTTCTTTGATGTTCTTTGCCAAATATTAAATTTTAAAATAAAATAACTTAGCAGAAATGAACAGGCATAAAAGCAGCCTTAATAAACTATGCTTGATGAAATTCATAAAAATGAAACTTCATTATTTCAATTATGGTAAATTAGATTATATTAGATTTAGATTAGATGCTTCAAAAGAACGAAACTCCAGAACATGTAATCAAAAAGAATGAATTTAAAAATTGATTGCAAATTGAGAAAATCTTTATGCCTAATTTTCTTCCTTTTTGGCTAAAGATGTCCGTCGCGTTGGCAAACTAACCACTTTTAACTACTTTTGGTGGAAAACTCGACTAAAAATAATCCAATCCAATTGAATAAAACGGAACATTCATTCTCCACGATGATCAAATACAGTATATGGACACTGAACTTGGGTCGATATATCTTTCGAATATATCAGAAAGAGTATAACTCAAAAAATTACATTTTATTTTAATTATTTATTTAATAAACAA
>JANSTT010019407.1:0-10313 GCA_026745375.1 Platyura marginata
GTCGGTCTTATGATACGCCAGCAAAATAGTTGGTGTTACGTTAACACGTAAAACAACAACAACTAACGCCAAACTCAATCTACGAATCCCACGAAAACGCACCTATTATACACCATCTGTAGTTCATTTATAACGTTTACATGCGACATTTTAGTTATATTATTTCCATTTGGATTCGAATGTGTTAATTTTTATGATGAATTTATAATAAGATTTCCAATTTACAAAATATTAATTTGCAACTGGAAAGAAACCTTAGTTGTCAATAAGCATGGCTGTCAGTCCAGGCGGCTTCCGACTCAAAATGAATTAAGTTAGTATTGCGAAGTAGATCGTACTAAAAAAGTGAAAAAGAACGCCGATTTTTGGCGCGTAAGAGATAATATTAAACTGCATGAAAAAGTAACCCTACCTCTTACATACAAGTGGAAAAATATTCGGTTTAGATAAACGTGCACCCTCAACTTAACTGTTTTTTTATTTGTTTTATTATTTGTCGTTTATTAACGTACAAATTTCAATTGTGACCAGTGTGTAACTTGAAATTATAACTTTTTAAAATGAAACCATTTTTAAAATATATTGAAATTTCTCATTTTAAGTCGTACAAGTGCTATGTAAAAGTTGGACCGTTTGGAAATTACAACGTTCTAATTGGAACCAATGATATAGGTAATTGATGCACATTTTAAATCTATCTATACCACTTCCTTCTAATTTATCATCATATCCAAATATACTCACATCGCCTATGAGTGATAGCAGTCGTCCACTTATTTTATTCCATCAGCACAATCCACTCATTTCTTTTGTTTCAACGTGGCTTATTGTTTTTGCATGATTAATAAAGTTAGGTATCTATTTAGGAAAGTCTCACTTTCTTGATGCAATTTTATTTGCATTTGGAGGAACGTCGGAAATGCTCCGTGTAAAAAAATTGACGGACGTTATATCTAGCGTTGACCAACAATGCTACGTTGCTGCGATTTTTGAATACAACAATAATTATATTCGATTTCAACGATCGCTCGAATCTACAAATGCCAACGAAATATTTCTAATCGATGAAAAAGTATTTTGTTTTACCGTATGTCGCCAGATTATTATTGTTCCTTTAAAATTCTAGATAATGCCACAGAATGCATACCTAAATAAATTAGAATCATTTTTTATTGATTTAAAAACTCAATGGTCCTGGTTTATTCCAAATGACAATGAAGTAGTAATTCAAAAATCACCAAAATATTTAACGAAATTGTTTGAAACAATAAGCAATTCAAATCAGTATAAAGATGAATATGATCGTTTACAATATGAAATGGAAAATATATCTGTGAAATATAATTTTTACAACACCGAAAAGAGCAATTTACAAAGGAAAAAAAAGAAAATATTTTCAAAAATTCAAAACAATACGGTCACTGAGCATGATGTTAACGATATTGTAGGTTTTGGAACAAAACATGCTATTTTATCTTATCAAATAATTTTTTTTAGGAACACGTTACTTTGGTTTATAATTTGACTTTATTGAACGTTGCACGTAAACTATTACAAGATACCTATAAAGACATGAAACAGGTAGAACTAATATTACAAGATTTGGATACAGAAAAACAAAAACTCAGAGACAAAGTTAGTTCAATTGAACCAAAGGTATGGTATAATATGCATTGTTCATATTCTGAAACCTAATTCCCCGTACATACATGTACTATATGAGCGACATAGTACTTCCATTTGTACCAACTAAATAGTCTTCTCAAGATCACAATTACATAGAATAGAAAACATTGCC
Source organism: Platyura marginata (assembly GCA_026745375.1). NCBI lineage: Eukaryota > Metazoa > Arthropoda > Insecta > Diptera > Keroplatidae > Platyura > Platyura marginata. The sequence goes on from JANSTT010019407.1 coordinate 1,799, forward strand.
AACTAGCACATAAACTAACAAAGTCTTTTTGATTTGATCCGTTTTCATGGTTCTTCTAATAAAGTTGAGCATCAAGCAAACACACATCAACTTGTACCTAGATATATATTTAGTTTGCAAAGTAAGATACCTTTCGATCAGTCCGTTAGTATTCATATAACAAATTAGATAGTTAGTGCATGAAATAAGGATTCCCTAAGGAATTTGAGTCCTTAGTTCACTAGTTTGGATTGGACTCATTAGACATCTCTTTTTAGTCCATGTCTCCGTTTGTTGTTCTGACCCTACATAGTCTGTATCATTGTAAATCAAATTATTGCACTCCCATAACAAGTTTTACTGGTACGTAATTGGTTCTCAATTGTGAATAGTCTATATGGGAGCGTACCTATTATTTTTAAGGTGGAATCCGAAACACTCAGGCCAAACATTGGATCGACAAATAATCTAGTAAGACTTCCATTGAAATATTCGCCTTAATTAAAACTCACGGGGATTCCAAATATTTAAAATAGGATAAGTAGCCTTCATTTCTCTGGTTTTAAATAAAATTTTAAACGTAAAATAAAATTTAAATATTTTGCTAAATCATTTAATATTTTTAAGTTCATTATAATGTTAAACTAGTTGGGAGATAAATTTTCATCGAAATAAACGGTTTGTGAGACAAGTAGTTTTCCATACAAGCTATTTTGTGAAATATTTGTACTAAGTATACGTCGCTCATTAATGTACTATATAATTGTTCTACCCATCATATGTGACAGATAAAGATTAATAATTAATTATTAATTTTAGATCATCCAACAAAAAAGTCATTTAAAAAAAGTTGAAGCACATTCGTCCATTTTAACTGAACATAAGTTAAAAGTCGATTTTCAACATTACTTAAATTTAATCCAAGAATCAGAGGTAGCCATTTACTATGTTTTTTCCTGCTAGGATAAGTTCAAGCTTCGAGAATAAAATAAGTTAATTAACGTACCAATATTTACATTTCAAATGCTTTTCTATTGTAGAATATCCAATCAAAGCTTCAACATAAAATGGAAAATAAAACATTTTTTACATTGAATTCAGACCAATATTCTTATAAAGAAAAATTGGATTATGATAATCTAATGTTGACAAATGCATTGTCTAGTGTTACATTATTAATCAAACAAAATGATGAACGCCACAATGAATGTTTACGTAACATTTTTAAGTCGAAACAAGTACGGTTATCTAATATTGACTTAATCAAACCTACCCAATTGATGAAAGAAAAGCCAGATGAATGCGACTATTTACGTGAATCGATTAAATATGGAAAAAGCATGCATTGCACTAAAGTTAACATTCATAAAGACAGAAGCAACATAGAAATAATGGAAAATTTGTCAGATATTGTATGTTCTTTCATATGTCAATGTATTGTAAATTATTTCAATGTGTTAACTCCAGGCTTGTCCTATAAATGATACTTATACAGAAATATCTCCAGAATATGAAGCAGCTGTTGATATTGCATTAATGCCATATGATAAGGCAATTGTATTGTCCGGTATTGTCGATGTCAATCAGTTCAATCAAGTAAATATACCAGTACTCAAAATGTTATCACTAAATGTAATTTGATTTTAATTAAAAAAAAAAAACCATCTTTTTGTAGAAATTATGCCAAAGTGGATTGCCAATGAAAACTTTCATTATTCCAAATAATATCAGCGATGTGGAAACCAGGTAAACAAATTTCAACATAAATGTATGTCTACTCAGGTCTGGTTCTTCTATAATCTAATACATAAGTATTCTATAAAATAATTAGAACATTTCGCCTTTGACGAGGCTCCAACTGTTACAATGATTAAATTGTTTTATTAACTTTTACAATCAGAATGCTATAATTTTCATAAATAATAATGTTTTCTAATGGGTTGTAAACTTTTACAACACTCTCTCTAAAATATAATTATATTCGTAAGTAGTATAATGTTAAACAAAGGGTATTATAACTAGGTATAGAGTTTAAAACGCCCGGTTATATTCATCAGCTGAATTTGACGGTTTATTAAGTACTCCTATTATTGTTTTTGGACCAAATCGGACATTCGATATAGGAGATGGTGGAGTACTGTATATTTGTTGTATAAAAAAAAATAGTTAAGGACAAATAATTTATTTGTTTTTACATTACGTGCAAAATTACATATTTAATAAATTGAATAAATATTTACTTTTAAGGCAAGCCACCAATGCCATACAACATGTAAATAATATGAGAAATTTTATAAAAGTTCGATTCGATCAGAAAGCTACATTTGAAAATTTTTGGAATTGTGATGTTAATACTTTCTTAAATCAATCAAATGACGATGAAATCGATCTTTTAAATCAATATAAATTAAATGTAAATAATTTATTCTAATTAGAATTACCTACCTATATAGTTTATTTATTTAATGAATCATTTTTAGATTGTGTCATCTTCTGGAATTTATTATCGTTCAAATTCAAATAATATGACAATTACATTAGGTCATAAATTTAAACATGATTTCTCATATAACAATAAATTGTTTGTGCAGAGTTATCAAAAATTATGGATTGAATCAGTCACATCTATGATTAAAAAGAGATCTTCTTTACCACAATCATTGCTACAGGTAACAATTATTCAGTCTTTTAATGATTGACATTACCTACATACATAGGCGCCAATTATGTTGGATTTTGGTTCAAAATTAATATAACAGTAATACCAAATTACATGTTGGGCTAAACTTTACTTTATCGACGCAGCGAGCTAGAGGGTTGGGGGATCAATAGAGGGGATTCCCTCGCGGCGATTTTTTACCACTTCGGAGCACAGGGGAGGGGCGCTATCCAAAAACTCCTTAACAAAAGTTAGTAAGGGGTCAAATATTTTGAAATTCGTACAAATTTAAACTCTCCTTGGTGGGCAGGGGAGGGGCGCTATCCAAAAACTAAAATAAATGTTGGGTAAGGAGTCATCTGCCATTCCCCTCACCAAATTTTCAATTTAAAAAAAATATTTTCCCATTTCTCCATACAAACTTTAAACCACCCTGGAGTGCAGGGGAAGGGGGGCGTCCGACGAAAAGTTCCCATAGCTCGCTGCGTCCATAATATAAAAAAATCCACATGGGTTAAGTTTTATGAAATAATTTGGGTAACGTGAGTCTCACTCACTCTCACTCTACAAGAACGGGGATCACAAAAAAAAAACTGATTCAATATTTGTATTTGTACATTTCTGACAAAATTAGTTCGCTTGCATGGTAAAAACCTATATGCTTACATATACCTACATAATGTTTTTTTAATACCATATAAGTATTATATATAATTTTTTTTAAAGTATAGGTTATATAAAATAATTATTACCCATTCAAGGAATCTTCAAATCAAAAGAAAAGTCATAAAATGGATGAGTATCAGCAAATAATAAATAATCTTGAACAACAATCAAATATAATTGACAAGAAATATAATGAATTCAAGAAATATTTAACACCTACTGAAAACGATTCAAATATTTTAAAAATGGTAACAATTGGGCCAGAAGCATTAAACTTAAGTCAACAATATAATAGAACACTTTATTCTAATGTTACATCATTTCTACAAGAAGAGAAAGATTTTTTTAAAACAGGTATATCAACAAATTAATAGTCTTTTTAGGTCAGGGTTCACGTTTATGTCCATTTGACGGAGTGAGATCGATTATTCTCAATTCCTTATATCAAGCATTTATCGTAATTATTTTCGTTACGGGTACCTAATTTTTGTAAATATTTAAGTTATTTATAATACGAAAATAATGGCGATAAATTTTAGTTTATTAATAGCGATAAATTCTTCAGATACGTTAAAATATTAAGAAGAAAAAAAATGCTGTTCAATAAATAAAAGAAATTTCTAGGGATTAGGGCGGGTCGAAATGCACTTTTATTGAAATCGATATCGCTACAGTGCGGGAAAGTTGAGAATAGTAATTTCGAAAAACTTGAAGTTTTAAAAAATACTTAAAAAATGTCTCCTAAATCAAAATTTTACAACTTTCATTATAAACATAATATAACATAAGAAAATCTTTTAAAAACTGATGAATCTTAAAAGAACTTGAAAACTTTTGAGGCTCTTGGGGGTGGTACATATTTACATCCCCACTAAATTTTAGTTAAAATGCTGACCAAATTAGTTAAAGGTCTAAACTAAATGATAGCATGAAGGTCTTAATGACAGCTCATAATTATTGTCTGGCGGTATCTGCTCTCGGATGTCTCAACCATTCAGATGATGATCCTTTTTGGTATCATGATTATGAGATATTTTTTTTATATAACTAGAGGCAAGAGGAAATTAATCATTGAAATTTTATATTTTAGTTAAGTTTAACGTGGAACAATTGGAGAACGTAGAATTGGAAACTAATAATATTCAGGACTATATAAGTGATAAAGATATTGAGAAGGTATTGATTTAATAATATTTAATTGTTTTAAGAAGATGAGAAGAGTTTTTGAGTGAATGTAACAAATTTCTTTCAGATTTATTATGATGCAATGAAAGTAGATGAAGAATTTAAATTTTATACAGACAAATTTGATTTATTACAAAAAAACGTAAAGGCTAATATGAAAAATATAAAAGAACTTCTTGTCCAAATGAAGGTAAATAAATTTGATTTTCAATGTTCTTAAATTTAGGTATGTATTAAAAATAATTTTCTCCAATTACCAAAAAAAATTTCAGAAGGTTTCAGAGATCTTTTATTTTTACACACACCGCTTTTCCTCTTATCGGGCGTGATCAATATTCCGCCTGAAATTTTGATAGTTTATTAATTACTCCTAAAGTAGACAGATGTATGTATAAGTTGGAGGAGAAAGTTCAGAAAATTGAGGATTTTTAGGTTTCTGGAGCGTTCCAGACATTTCTTAGCATTCTGGTTTTTTGGATTCTGTTGAGCACTTTTGGAGGAATTTCATAGCTAGCTAATATTGTCCACATCATTGTACTGTTAACAATACTTCATTACTGATTTTGAATTATTTTTGGTTTTTTTTTAAATTTCTTTACTTTATAATTAACTATTTTCTAGTTTATAATGTCTAACTCTAAACCTTCGGGCCCTACTTATTAATATCCTTTTTTTAGGTGGATGGAATCAATATTCCTCTTTCCAGTGGGACCATTAATGATATAATCGAAAATCCATTTCGCTTGAGGTAAATTTTTGTTTAAAAACGTTATATCGGAAGAAAATATTCTATAAATTTTTTAAAATATTTGTTCAGAATAACCTAACACAAATGACTGTTTTGTTGTTGTTTTTGTTGTTATTGTTGTATGATGCTTTATAGTTTATTTTTGGCTAAATGTAAATAACAGAAATATATAATATCCTTTTCTTTTTCAACTAGTGATGTTGACTTCAGCCATTTACCTGAGAATTTCAATTCTCAGACGCTTGATTTGCTTAAAGATCAAATTCTTAAACATCAATCAGACACTGAACAGTCTATATATGCAAAAAAGGTAAATTTCATACATAAACTACATTTGGATTCTTTATTTTGTTAATTTTTAAATTAATAACACTGAACTCGGTGGTGATCTTGACCATCTACAACTAATTGATTATTTTCCTAACCTCTGATATATAGTATGTAGGTACATAAAAGTATACTTAGCCTCTTTATAAATGATGTCGTCATCAAATATAAATACAATTGAAATAATTGATGGATTAACAGGTTAATACTTAGAAAAGTCTACATTCTAAATTGTTAAAACTTTTTTAATTGGTTCTAATTCTCTTCTAATCTCTGGCATCTGCAAAATGCTTAACTAATTTTCTAAAAGTAGTCAGAGGTTTACATAAATCTAATCTTGGGTTCTTCAATACTACAATATAATTTTAATATACACTGCCGTTCATAAATTTAGGATCACCCTAAAAAAATACGATTTCAGAGGTTTAAATGACATTTTATAGAAAACATTGATTTTATTAATGAAGAGAGACTAATTTATAGACGAAAGAATTATAAAAAGTTTTTTATTTCTTTTTTTAAAATCTGCCGGAAACATTTGTTTCTATAAGATTGAACATTTTCCCAAAAATCCTATCCATAAGATTAATTGTTGTCAAGAAATATCATCAACTTTATTATAATTTTGTAATCATTTTAGTTATCCAAACTTATGGAACGGATCGTTGAATATGAAAACATTTTGATCAAAAAAATTATCCTAATCAGAACCGAATTAATTAAAATAAAACAGGAATTTTCGGAAGTACAATCAAAAAGAAAAACCGAATTTTACAACATGTACAATCGTTTGACAGAAAATATTGCCAAAGTGTATAAGTCGTTGTACAATGACGAAAATGCTAACGTTTATCTATTCGAAAAAAGTGACACATTTGATGGATATTTGGATGGCATTTTATATGAGGTAATTCCACCTGGAAAACGTTATCAGTGTCTCTTTCATCATCTTAGTCGATCGGAGAAAATATTGGCTAATATTGCAATGATAATTTCGCTCAATTTATATAAATCATCGCCTTTGCTTATTTTGGATATTTTTGATTTTGGGGTCGATAAAACAATTGTTCAAAATATAACGTCGTTTTTGGCACAAAACATTGATTTAAATCAACTGTTTGTTGCGTCCAATATTGAAGAAGTATATATGAAGGCTGACGTCGTCATAGGAGTTACATTTAATGTAATTAGTAAACTATTTGAATTAATTGATTTTGAAATGTTCTATTCTTCTGTTTTCTTTCTAGGATAATTTTGATACCAATATTTACACTGTTAATATTGAAGAACTTCAGAATATTTCTATTTAATAAGTATTAACCGGGTTTGTTTTTTTTTCATTTTATTTGTTTTTTTTTTCATTTCGTTTAAAACTTAACTGTATTTAAACATTTATTTAAGAATAAAAATAAAATATACTTTCTTTAAAAATGATGATTAATAATTTTGTAAGTACCTAACTGTTAACCACTTATAAAGCTACTAGAAGGTAAATATTAAATTATGCTGCGCTAATATGGACACCTCAAATAAGCACCACTACATGGAGGAGAATTAAAGTCACATAAAATGCAGCTTTTCAAGTGGGAACTTCTAAGGTAAATATCACAAAATATGTCAAGGGACAATCATCTGTCGATAAGTTGCACATAAACTTTCTGTGCCGGATAATTTTCATAGATAAATCGTCTAGACTCTAGACAGGTTCATTTCCATATGGAGTATGTTAGGATTAGAAAAATCGAATGTTTGTCCTGTTTCAATTATATGCTGCATTGCTTCGGTTACACTTATATTTTTTAGATGGACATTGCACATGTCTAAGGGAATCATTTTTGTGTAGCGTCATTCTGTTTTCAAGTTTTTGGCCTATTTATCTTCATATAAAGTTTGTCACATTCTTTACAATTTTTGTTTTAAAAATATACATGCAAATTGGTGCAGGAGTATTGACTTTCGATTATTCAAAGCCTTCATCCAGAGCAAATATTTTTTTTTTTAAAAACGCCCCACTGTTTTAATTTAAATGGTATGGCAAATTTGATTTTTCGAGTTGAATATTCCAATTTTCCTTCCTGGCTGAAATCTAGACCAAATAAAGGGGATTTTGTCACTTATTGGGACCTTTTGTAGTGTTGGCAGAAAATCAATTTAACCTAAAAAAAACAACATCGAAACTTAACATATATATTCATATGTGGAAAGAGGAGTGCATCTTTATTTTGCACCGCGTTTTATGGTTCTAGATCTAGAGGAAACTTTAGAGTTAGAGTTTAGATTTTTAAATATGTTCAAACTTGGTAACTTTTTGCCACACAAAAACTCGTTCAAAAAATTTTTGTAACGATTTTTTTTTATTAAATTAAACATGAAGTTTAGTATAAACTTGGAATATTTAGAGAAGGACATATACATCGAAATAATTAGTATGAAAGAGCAAGAAAAAAGTTTATTGGTTGACTTTACTGTTGTCAAAATAAAATAAATAATTTTCTTAAGTGTAGGTATTAACATATTATAAAAATTACTGAAAATTTTAATCCGTAACTTGAATATTATTCGTTTAATTGGATTCGACAAGAGTACCCGATTGTTTTATATCACTATTAATTAATAATAATAATAATAATCCATACGTAAGTTTCCAAGCATACCTATATTTTATTTCCAAAATATATAATTATTACATCAACATAGGAAGTTTCAAATTAGTTCAGGATCTTCGATCTGGCAGATCTATTCATCTGCAAATTATTAGCTTTAAATGTTATCCAAAACCACTCTTTGCGAAGAGTGCTTTAAATAAGTGGACAATAAGGATGATAAACACTAAACCAGATTAATCCGAATCAATAATTTAAACTAAAGAGCACTTAAGCTTTGAAATTCTTAAGAAAATTCTATAAAATACAATGAAATGAATTAATCACAATTAAATGCAGAGTTTATCA
>JANSTT010019408.1:0-11533 GCA_026745375.1 Platyura marginata
TATATATATATATATATGTATATATAATGTTAAAATATTTTATGGCTGTTTTATCATTAATCGGAAGAAAGAAGTTTTGAAGTTGGTACGATTCCAATTTATTTGTGTACCCCTTTAATGGCGGAGAAACATTCATTTTATTTGGACACTAATTTGTTAATTTTTCTATTGCTCTTTATTTTAAATAGGACTAGAGGAAACTAACAGGTGCTCTAAAATTGTATTTCTTCTGATTCCAATTAATATTAAAGAAAAGAATCATTACGATCGCCAACATATTTAGTTCTTTGTTTTATTATTTTTTTATTACATTAGTTTTAAAATGGTAAATTTTCTACATTTATTCTTTCCTAAACTGAAGTCTGCAAATTTCTTTCTTACACACCAAATAGTGTGTAAAATGACCAACCGAATCACAATTATACGAAAGAAGCTGGTAGATCAACGTATGGAAAAGTGATAAGTTTATTCATCTTTTTGTCTCTAGGTAGGTACTAATCTGAACAATATCTCACCTTGTTTAATCTAGAGCAATCTGTAATAACATTTAAAATTTCTTAAAACTTGTCCAATAACGATTGTCGACCAAACCATTAACCAGGCCAAGTTTAAAGTTAGAAAAAAATACAATTTTTATTACTACATTGGATCGCATAAATTTTAGGTTTTTGACATTTGTTGCCTTTTTTCTTGTAGCTTTTTTTACCCATAACAATGAAGTTTAACGACGCTTTTTTAATCTGTTCTGACACAATGTCGCTGAATTATGATGTGTTTATGCGTTAGCATTTGCTGGAATATTTTTTATATAGACATACCTATACGCTATGTAAAAACAAAACAAAAAACCTGAAGTAAAATATAATAGCCCATGTTTTTGCTTATTTATTTAATTTGACATAATGTGTAAATAATAAGCGATTCAATAGCAATTATTAAAAAATTGCTGAGAGATTTATTTTAAACATGGGTATTAGCATAAGCATAAATTTAGATTTTAAACATTTGTTATAAACACTTTAATCGGCATTATTTATATTAAAAAAAAGAAAAGAAGATTTGTAAACAATGTTGTTGAACACAATTTTAAATCCATTTTGACATAAGAAACAAATGCGACTAATGAGTTAATTATATAATATCAAACTCAAATTTTACTTTCTGTTGTGTTACAAGTTCATTTAGATTATAGATAATAATCTAATTTTGTGTGTTTTCACAATTTTGTGTTGAATTATGCTGTAGTGTCTGTTGGATTTTATATGTAGGTTTAATATGGTACGTAGTAGTAGTAATAGTTTTTCTGATTATATCTGAATATAATCAGAAGATATCAGATAACGAAAAATTTTTAAATCCAAATATTCTCTATGATACTCTATGGATTTCTAAATGTACACCTATTCCTCGATTTGCACGGTAGATACGTTCCACGACAAATCCATGTAAATCGAAATCGTGTAGAACGAGACACAAATCGAGGGGCGGGTGTATGTAAATTAAAAACTGAATAGGAGAGTCGGAAAAAAACTATAATTATAATTTATAGAATCTAAATTTTATTTCCATAATTCACATGAAATTTTAACTTGGTGGTCACATCTCACCTGACGTTATCTAGTTTCTAATTAATTGCCTGTTACCTTAGAAATTCTAAACTCTTGCTACCTTGTATGAAGTTTAATTTCTTGCTCGTGTTACGTATATAAATCTTGTTTAATATGTTTCACAAAATAATCTCAGTCAAGTCATGTATAGTTACAGTAAATATTTAAACAAAACCAATTTCCATAATGTTATTTAGCGCCAAAGTTTTCTTATCTGTTTTAAGAAGAAATGCTTTTAGCTTTTATATTTATTATTCTTCTAATAACATTGTGTATAATAATAATGATGTAATTAATTATTTCGAATTTTAAACAAAACCATAATAATGTTCATTATTATTCATGTCGTCATTTCTTTGAATATAGAGTATATTAAGTTTGATTTATACTTTTCCATTCGACCGACAATTATTTTTCATGCTTTGTTCTTTGGTAATAAATCGATATGTAACCTATTCTTTTTCTTAATCTTATACAGAGTATCTCGATCAAGAATGCAAATGCGGTAAGGGGTTATTCATAAGCTCATTGTATGTACAGATTTTAAAATAAATTTTAATAAAGTATCTTAATAAATAGTGGTCAGTTTTAGTTTAGCATCTATACGAAATCATAAAGAAATATTAACTAAGTTAGGTAACCACCCCTATTAATTCATTAAGGTTATATATTTGAAATACCAGACTGACAGCTTAATTAATATTAATTAGTAATTATGTATATCAACTGAGCTATATATACAATATACATAGGTATGTATGTATACATATGTATATCGTATAAATTTAACGCCATTAGAGAATTTAACAAAATTACACAATATAATTTATCTACAATAGATATTTAAGTTGAATTAGCTGTAATAGCTCATTACCCAAATATCGTGTTTAATTAACAGCTCATTAAGGGGTTATATATAATAAGGCATAAATAATAAGTAATTGATAAGTTATATACCTACCTACCTACATATACAAATACATTCTTTATATACCTATGTGTAGGTACCCTAAAACTTATTGACGGTATATAGTAATTAATTTGTAATTTTATTTAAAATACAAGGTACATACCTACTATACCTACCTATCTATTGTTTATTCTGTCTAGGTAATTCGGTAATTTTCTTGTATAATAAATACATTATTATCTAATTTACGATTAGATTATTTGTCTTCTTCTTTAATATATAATATTTCCTTTACAAAACTTATATAGTATATGTATGTAGGTATATTAGATAGGTAATAACATAATTCAATTATACACAATCAATAATATCTCTGCAACTATGTAGGTACATATATACAATGCAATACATACTGAAATAAACAAATTATAAATTTACCCTATTACATAATTTTCATTTTGGATGAACCATCAGTTAAGGAATTTTATTTTCATACCTTCGCCAACCAAAATGAACAAAATAATTATTAAACTATAAATTCTAATTTTGTATTATTATGTAGTAGAATGTGGGGCAAAACGGGGTTGAGGGAAATACGAGGTACCTATAATATCTCGCCACCTGAAGGAGCCAATCGGTATAGCTTATGCTCGTTCGGTAACTGGCTCGTATCACTTTCAGTCACGAGCCAGATGTCAAAAACAGATTTTATGTTTTAACATTAGAACAAATAATTTGATTTATTGTTATTTAATATCTGTGTATTGAGTTTTTAATCATGTGAGTGATGTAAAAAAAAGTGCTGTGAACAATTAAAAATATATATTGGTAACGCACACTTAATTTCTCGCAAAATTCATAATTTTAAAATTGGTCCCATTGACAACAAGATCAGTTCTATACCAATCGGCAACCAACAACCAACAACCGCCGACCATTATAATTGAAATGGGTAGGGTATCCCATTGTTTGGGGTTGTTTGTGGTTAAATTACCTGGCTGGTGAACCGTTGATATGCTTAGTACGCTTAGTCTGTTAATTTTTAATCACTTGTGTTTAATGTTTATTTTATTTAAAAAAATTTTACACTTTTGTTTTCTATAATATTTTTGAATTAATAAAAAAACTGAAAAAAAGTTACCAAAGAAATTAAATAAAATAATTAATAAAATGTAAATTTAAAAAAACAGAGCTAGAAATCAATACTTAATATATAATAATTAAAAAATTTACATAATATTTAAACTATTTTTCAACTGCACATCAAAAATGTTCATTCATAGATTCCTAAAGTTGTAAGTTGTACAAAATTCTATTTTAAATCACAAAAATACCATATAAACAAAATAAACGTAGGTAATATCTGGAAATATTATGTTTTCATAATATCAAATTTAAATAACATTATTATTCTGTGCAATCATTTACATATCAGCAGCCACTCGACCCAAAAGTTACAAACTCATTGTTTACAATCATATATCCATTATGTATATTTAATAAACTTAAATTGTTTATTTTGTGTTAATATGTAACTAAAGGTAAGTTGATATATTAATATTTACACACCCGTCTAATATGATGACAAATATGAATAATAATTTAATATATTGTAAATATGCTAATAAGAGAGAAGCTATATATTGGCTATATATGTACATACGTATATGTACAGTACATATATTATATATAGTAGATATGTATATACATTGTACATCCATATGAAATAGTGCTGCTCATTTGATAATGATGCGTTCTTGTAGGCTTGTAGCGTATGAAAGGGTTAAAAGTTTTAAATTATGCTATCACTTATCACCTATCTACGTACATACATTACATACCTACACTTCTACAGCATACATACCTACTACATACATATATGGCACATAATGAATAGTCAATGTGTTTGTACATACATAATATACAATACATCCTTATTAAGGTAAAAGGGCTGTTATCCTTTTATATATGGAAAATTGTTTTTTGGGATTTTGAATAAACCTTTGTCATGCGATTTTAACTAAGGGTTCCTTCAAAATAACACTACACAATTTTGGTGTGGTGTCATTTTCCTGGATTGTAGATACTTAGGACATAAAAACTTTTCAATAGAATATCTGTCTATAGGCGGGTAGGTAATCTCAAGGAAAAGTGTTAAGGCGTAAATTTTCGATAAGTTGAAGTGATGTAAATGTTACGAATTTTTTATTAAATATTTAGAACGGTTTTTGTATTTTGAAAAACTGTCAATTTGGCCAATTGCACACAGAATTATTACCTAAATATGTATACATTATGTACATACATACATATGTAATTATACATTTAATAGCTCACACGTTGTATGTAAAAGTGGAACTTAAAAATAATGGAATTAATTTTTATTAAAGATACTGCAACATAATAATTAATACGTACGAAATCCATATGGTAGGTACATAATTACAGCCACATCATATATATATACTTACCTAAAATCAATCATCGACCACAAGACTATATAATTGACTGGAGGCCTGTTGCTTTGATTTTAATTAAGTGATCAACCCAAAGGAGTATGCACGCACAATTATCCAATTTCCCATTAGGTACACTAAAGTATTTCCACATATTATGGAATTGAAGTTAATAACAGACTATATCTTCACAGTTTAATTATCAAGTGACAAAGTTTATGTTTTCTTAGTCTTATACAATAATTTTCATATGGATAACTATGTATATAAGTATGTATGTATGTATTCATGTGTTTGTGTGGATGGTTATGTTATCAAAGAGGGACATTTTATTTTCTTATAGCAGAATTTATTAATAATTGTAGTGTGATATGTAAAAGTCGTAGGTAGATATAGAAAATTTTTGTTATAACTACTTAATACAATTTAATTAAACATTTGAAGCGTTAAAACATACCTAAATTTTTGGTTGTTGAACATTTTGTATTCCATTATTAAAATGTTTGAAACAAATTGATTTATTGATTTTAATCAAAAAAACCATCAAATTGTTTGTAAATTTCATATCTATTTAGTAAAATCAAATATAAATAGAAAAAAATCTACTTTATAGTCCTACTTAATATAGTTGGTTATATTAAATAAAACTTTCCCAAAAGACATTTCTTTCTCCAGAGCTATGATTATTATTTGTATATGACACATTATATGTACTACAGAGAGAATCAAACTAATTTCAAAGACGGAGATAATTTAAATTAACTTTATGACAAACCGTAAATAATTTCATAATGTATGGTACAAAGAGAAATATATTACAAACATCTAAAAGCAAACAACTTAATGCCGACAACTAATTTCCTCAATCAAAAAAGCAAAACTAATTTTTATGTAATATCCATGAGTGACATAAATGCATATCTCCGCGATGTGTGTTTTTTTTTGTAACTATACCTTTTTTTTGTGTACATAGCGCATATTTAAATTGTATAGTTAATAAATAAATTTCTAGGAATATCGCGTATTACTAACACATGCTGTACTTGGAAGTGTTACTTTGAAGACATATTGTTTATGATTTTAATTAAGACATTACACGCACTCTTATTATTAAAGAGCTGGACTGTGAATTGGGAATACAAAACATCAGTCTGGCATACTTGAAAATATTTATAAACAAATATAAATTTATAAGAATGTATGTTTTCTGTTGAATTTTTTGTATGTTTATTATTGATAATTGTTAAGAAAAATGATATATTTATTCTGCAGAACAACATTGTTAGTATTACAAATTCATCTGCCTGCATACCTATGTAATTAGGTGTGTATTTATAGATAAAAAATATTTTCACAGATTCTTTTTTATACTATGTCTATATAAGAAAAACTATAACAACAAAAACGTAGCACAATAGCAGATAAAAGATTGTTCAAAATTGATTTGTTTGAAGAACCAACATTTTGAAATATCATTTTTCAAATTTTTAATAAAGCAAAATGTAATCAAAATTTTTCACTTCTAAATGGGTCATGGTTTGTGATGTGCACATTTTAACAGTTTTATTTGATGCAGATTTATATAAATATTTATTAGGAATTATTATGAACTAACCTGAGCCTAAAAAAGGTAGGAATGTCAAAATATAGTAAATAATAAACTAAATAAATAACTCAACACTTGTTCAGAATAATGAGAAATTGTTATGCATGAAAGTAAACTAAATAAATGCCCCCCGATAAGATTCAGCACAAGCTCAAATTTAGTTAACCATTTTCATGACTTCTGTGAACGGTTTTTTTTTATTTCTTAATGATGGGTAATAAATTTTTACGGTGTCTAATAAACTAATAGATATTGTCCAGTTGTTCCTCAAAATATTTACTACAAACATTGTCTCTACTGGTGAACCATTCAACCCATAGATATAAACCGCCTAGTGAGCTCCACACGCATATCATATAACATTTGTACCCATTAGATATATGATAGCTTTTACTGTCATATTAATGGCCAGAATGGATATTTGTATTCAAAAAATGCGTCGAATAAATATTATATCACAAAAAAACGACATATTCTTTAATATTATATGTTAATATTATGCCGTTATTATGTTTCAATCGATCAACACAAAATCGTGTTACTATATCAATCCAATGTTACGAACGATAGCAATAATTTGATTATTTAAAAAAAAACTTAAATTATGATGTTTAGTTTAAAATTTAAAAAATATCTAGAATTTTTTCATGGTGGAGCAAATTTTTTAAATAAACGTTTTAGAATTTAAATATTTTCAAAACAATTTCGTATTTTAAAATTTTTTTACTTTGCTCTTCCTTTTTTTGCAGTGCATAGTTTCAATTTTTCTATTTTTTTTTCAATGTAATGTTATCACCTTTAAAATGCGCTATTATTTATAGTAACTACATATATGTACCTATATATAAAAAAAAATCCGAGCGGAATTTTGATCGCCTTTTAAAAACTTGTTAATGGAGTATTTTATCAATTTATTATTTTGTAGAACTTTATATTCGTAGAGTTTTTATTGGAAAGTTAAGTCAAAATAGTTATTTGGTTTACATAGGCAAACATATAAGAGTTAAACTATTCAAAATATATTTTCAATCTGTCGAGTGGATTAAATGCATATAGAAATATCAAGTAGTTATCGAATTTAGTATAAGCCTCACCAGGCAGAGTAGAGTATGAAGATATAGCGCAGCCTGGTTAAATACACCAAGAGGTTAAATACGGCTTTTATCTTAACTATGCACCTATATTAATACATAAATCTAACTACAAATATTATTGTACATTGTACGCTCATTTGAAATTTTGTAAATTATAACAATTCTATCCAATGTACATTGTACAATTGTACAATGTACATACATACATATATAGGTACGGTATGTAATATCAAAATCACTAATAACAGTGGTATGAAATTTTATTGGTATTTCATGCCAAAACATTATTAAGTCAAAACCATAATTCAATAGGTGTATGAAGGTTGTTCCTGTTCTTGTTTCCCTTAGTATATATACTATATAAGTATCAACATTCATATTTATATTATGGGATTTCGCATAGATAATATTTCATACTGACCGGTTGCAAATACCCCTCCAGCTATATATAACACTATCAATGGTAATGGTGATATTTTGTATTTTATGTAAAAGCAAATCGAAATTATTGTGCTTATGCAAACGATGCATGATAATTTATATATACATATATATATTGCCAAACAAATCGAGTTATATTCTGACAGCAACGTTTATTATGTTATAAAACTTCACAATCCAATATTACAACGAAACATACGAGTATACGCGAATTAAGGTTATAGGTATGAAAGGCGAATATCCGTACCAGGTACCAGTCAGTAAAAAGCTCTGAACTCTGAATAAGTATTTTTCAGGTGAAAAGCTTCAAATATAGCCTAAATTCAATACACCGAATCAACCAAATATTTTTTTAATTTCCAAAACTAACTTGTGTATAAAAATTAACTAAAAAATCAATATAAAATAAAAATTGGTTGATTGCGGCTATTGGATCTAGGCCATCGATACGAGACGATAATAAAATATAAATAAAAATTCTGAATTTAAGTACATACACATTTTTTTGTTTACATTTTGTTGTTGTTCATCAAGGGAAAATATTATTTTTTAAAAGTATCCATTCAAAATATTTATTATTGAATTTTGTTTACTTAAATATACCTAATTAAATTATAAATAACTTATTGCATAGAGTAAAGAGAATTTTATATTCTTCATATACTTACATACTATAAGTATACAAATTTACGAAAGCTAATTCTATTTAATTTATAGAAATAAAGAAGCTTTTAATATATATGTTATACATTTTATATAAAGTTATTACATTTTAACATAAGATGATTGTAAAGTTAAAAGAACTATAATACTCGTACATAAATACCTTTTAAGGTTATCATGATATTAAAGTGGAAAACTTATGATGATGTTTTTTTAACTACCCTAAAACTTTATAGATTTGTAAATTTCAGTTTCAGTTGAGATTCAATGTTGAGAAATTTTCAATATTTTAACCTCTCTTTCTACGTCAATTACTTATTCAACCCAAACCCTTGAACAATTAAAATGTAGATACTTAACTTTGAAAATCTCACTTTATAAAAAAGAAAAAATGATTTAAAAAAAAAACAATAATAGAAAAAAACTAGCAGTCATTTTCCTATAAAGTATAATATTTAGGTAATTCCAGAAAAAAAATAGTTGTTTCTTATACAAGTTTGTTTTACGCTCAAACAGAGTCTATAATTTTCGGTTAACCAATCATATTGTATGTCACATCACAATAATCAAAGCACTGGCCTTTTTAGAATATCGAACAAAAGAACAAATCATTCAACCGATTATCTAATGTTTATTGTCTTATTGAATTGATTTTGTAAGGAAAATTATTTTGAATAAAAATTATTTTCTAAAATTGAATGCTGAAGATTTTGGGATAATTGGATAACTAGCATCAATTTAACCACAAATAAAATAGTAATGTGGTTGCAATGAATAGGCACTTTGAGTCATTATTATTTATTGTTATTATTAAAATAGGTGTACATTCATCGGATATCTATGTGTGTATGTTTGAGTGTATCCGGTTAAAATCAATTTAAACTCGTATATGGATGTGTATACCTACTTCGGTAATTTTTAAAAGCCTTATAACTCATAGTTTGTAGCATGCAATATGTTACAGGTTTTTATAGGTTTTTGGAAAATTTACCTCTGAAATTTTAGAAATGAATAGAGGTTGTACAATTTTTTAAGAACTGCCAGACATTCAGTTTTGATGTGATCGAACAAGTATTGCAAAAAATAGCCTTGGGATTGTCAGATATTACCAAATAAAAGTAATTTTTTTTAATCTAACCTAACCTAACCTTAAAACGTGACTTATTATATAGTAGTTAGATGCTGTTTAAAAATACAAAATAAATTTTTACGGCAGTAATTTTTTCATATACTTACTTAATTCAATTCAATTTTGTATAAGTATAATTAGAATTTGTTTCTATTACTTTATAGGTTCTAAACTCTAAAGAAAGGATGCGACGTAAAGATTTATTTTCTTCAACAATTTCTAAAAATGAGTTACTAGGTTTTGTTTAAATGACGGTGGTTGTTTTTCTATATATTATGTATATGTACTGTACTGTACATACATACGTATATCATCGCTATAAAACAGTCATAATGGCCAAAGAAAATTTTTATTGAACAGGTACACATATAGTGTCTTTATAATAATGAAACCCACGTTTAATATCAACGAAGAAATTCTGAGGATGTAGCAAAAACGAACAAAACAACTCTCTATGTCTCTTGAAGATGCCATGTAACAGCTCATGCCAGTCTTATGTTCACTCTGTTTTTGGATCGCTTATAGACATTCAAAGCACAATCGCGTGTTTAGAGTTTTTATTTTGGCATAACCTGACAATATAGAACTTATTTTCATTAATTAAAGTTATCTTTGATCTTATTGATTAAATGATTCTGTAACAAGAAGAGTTAAAGTGCCACCAAATAATGCTATGTGAAACAGATGTAAGACATGAGACATCACGGAATAAAATGTAATAAATGCAAGTTGCTTCGCATGTATTTTATCCGTTTATTTGTTTATGATTTAATTATGTGACTTTTGTTACAGATTTTTTTTTTGTTCATTTTTATAGTTTGAAAAATGTTGATGCATGTTTAAAAAATTATTAGTAATGCATAACTGACTGATTTAAAATTTATTGAAAATAAATTTTAAGATACTTATACATATGTACTGTACATACATGTATGTATTATTAAGAAAACAAATACTTAAGTAACTTCAGAACGTGTCTCATGACCATTTGAATGACAATTATGTTAGATAATAAGATTTGTAAACGTTCACTACTAGTTAGTGATATGAAAAACATTAAATCTAGATTAAGAAAAAAAATATTCTAAATGAGATAAAATCTCGTTCATTCCCCGATCAATAACGAAAAACATACTAAAACCAGTAAAGAAGAAAAAATTGGCTACGCCGATTATAATATACCCGTATGAGTACTTGTTTATTGTTTACAACTTTGTACGTGTCTATTTTGTCGGTACACTAAATATAATTGGGTAAATTGAATATAGGTAAATGATTAAAAACCCTAGAATTGACATAAAATTTATTGTAGCACCATAACGGTATTTCGTGGAACTTTTTAGTCAATGAATGAAATCTTCATTTTTTTTATTCTCTATCATTTTCGTCATATTCATTTTTTCCGTAATCTGAATACTTTTCGAGTAAATGAATAAAAACCCTAGAAATTCAATAAAATTGATTGCAGCACCATAACGCTAGATCGTACAACTTTTTGGGCTATGAAAAAAATTTTTATTTTTATATTCTCTATAATTGTTGTCATATTAATTTTTTCTACATTTTGACTACCTTTCGAGTAAATGAATGGTTTATATCAAAATTAGGTGCACACTGTACCACAGCC
>JANSTT010019409.1:0-11533 GCA_026745375.1 Platyura marginata
CTCCAACTCAAAATAATTTTTGTATGAAGGTTAGATACATGAAGTGCAGTATCTATATTATACTTTATCTATGGTTTAACTAAGCCAAAATTAAAAATCCATAACAACAAATAACTTTTAATATTCTAATATTTTCTTAGAGTCTTGGATATCCTCATGCTAATTATTATGTACGAGTGATGAGATGATCTTATAGAGCCAATACTCCATATTTACGACCCAATTGAGAGAAAAAATATTCTATAAAGCCAGTTCTCATTTTGTAGTAAAATGTAGTAGTTTTCTCCTAGGAATGGTTCTATAGGGTCAGACAGATATGATATTTAAAATGGCTATATCTTAGAAACTACCAGATGTATGCATGACTATAGATATATTTCGGTCGGACACTTTTTTTTCTGACTGAGGTGAACGATGCCATCTGAAATGGAAATTATGAATAAATTGAAAATCTCTTTACATTAAAATAAAAAAAAATATATTTATTTAACTTACACCCAAATAAACATGTTCAAACATAGAATAAATAAGTATCGATGCCGTTATTTTCTATTTGATCCGAAATGTTCAACTTGACAAAACTTGAAAAAGTTGCCTTTCTGTCATTTTCAAGAAGTTCAATTATATAACTTTTACCTTATAAAGAATATATACCTTTAAACAGGGGCACAGGTATACATATCTACTTTATAACCGCAAAATTCGACACAAGGACTTTTCCGCAGGAGCGAAATGTTTTCAGTACAACTTTATGTGATTTATGGGAGAAAAAGTATAGAAAAAAAAATGTAAATTTTCAAGTCTTACACTGTAATCAATGAGATTTAAAATAAAAATTACATTGATAAATGACTCCAATTTTTTATGTAAAAAGGAACTTTTTCCCGCATATATTCATACATATTCTAGTTCGTATACATATATACATTATACTTACCTACATATACTTATACATATACGTTCTGGCAGTGAAATACACTTTTTCTTTTCTCTGAAATTTGTATATGAAAGTTCAACCTTAGGTTTGCACTTTCTTCAATTGAAATCTAGTTGTTAGCATTATATAGAGCTGAGATTTATTATCCCCTTTCATAGGAATTGTCGGATTATTATTCATGTTAGAGAAACCACAATATTGCCGGTTAGTATATGGTACATATGAGTGAATTTGGAGTTTGGGATTATTTGTTCATGAACCATGAAAATTAAGTTCAATATTGTTAGATTTTCATGTACATAGCTATGTAATAAATATTAAATATTCATAGAAAATTTTCCAATATTCCAATAGTCGTCTATTATTTCAAATATTTCGACAAACGAGACGAACAAAACCTATTCATAAAAAGTTTGATAGGAAAAAAATAATAATGAAAATGCTGTCAAAGAAGAAGTATTAAGGGTTGAATGTGGTTGGCTTGAATAAAGAATCTTTCTATCGAAAAAAGAGCGTTTTTTTTCAATGCAAATTATTTGTTTTCATTTATTTATGAAAATCTGGAGATTGTCCATTGCTTACATTAGCATACTTAATGAAGTTATTTTTTTTTAAATAAGCTACACATATATTACAGATTAACCAATCATTTTATGTATTTTTTAAAAAAATTTCTTTCAAAACTGAGTTTAGTATAAGAAAAAGGACTCATCAAAATATTTTTTATAAATTAATTTAACCTCCTTTCGTCTCTTAAGATTTTTTGATTTTTTTATTCTAAAAGGTGCACACTAAAAAAAATATTGGTAAATTCTACAAAGTGGACTTTATTAAAATAAATTTATTAAATCTTAGAAATTTTTATTATTTTAATTAAATTTTCATCAAATTTTTGAAACGGTTCAACGGACAAAATTAGAAAAACTTAAACCAATTATTAAATAAAAAAAGACAAAAATATAATACAAAAAATTATTATTATTAACAATTAAAAGTGATGAAATCATAAAAAGTGGCGTTATATGTATTTACGTCTATATTATCTAAACAGAGTATGTAAATTGAAAGGATCTCATCATTGAGTAGTGGCGAGGTTCATAACTAAATGTGTGTAAATAAAATATTTGAATAAATTTGTAAATAAAATATTTGACTGGACCTAGTCCGAAGATGAGACATACTAAACGAGAGATGAGCAAGTAGATCGGGCGAGTCGTGTGATTTGTGAACTTTAATAACGATTTCGATTAGATTAAATTATATTCACTCAATGCTATAAAAAATCACCAAAACCTTATAAATGTTACTCCAACCGTTTATCGTATGTTCGGCTCATGTTTAACGTAAATGATAAAACAAGTTTTGCTAGTTTCTTCAATAAACATTTTTCCATAAACTTAAGTTTATTACCAAATATCAGTCGTATTTTTGAACTTTATTTCTTGATACGGTAAATAAGCCAACGAAAAATAAACCACTGAGTCAGATCTAATATCTCAAGAGACTTTCTAGTCAAGCAACTACAAAAAAATTGCTGGTTAGATTCCTATAAATATTTAAATGACTTTCTTTAAAGTAAACATTTGGAATGTTTCGCATGGGGTTGTCTAAAGAAAACAGCATTTAAATCAATATCATCCAGGATGAATTATTGAAGGAAATTTCATTCCATTTTGTTTTGTTTTTTAAAAAAAGATGAAGACCCTTTATTGAACTTTATCCAAGCCATACGATTGTATCCCACGCCGTTAATACTTTTTATTTTACTTTTTATTTCATAATTAAATTGTTGTACAGTAAAGGCAGTATGTATATGTATGAATATGTATGTATATATATATATATATATGTATGTATATGTAGGTACAACTAAACTTAAACATGTTAAAAAATTTTAACTTAGTCAAAAAGACAACATTCTGTCAACTTACAAAAAATGTGTTGTTGTAAATGTTCGTATCTTTCGAACTGAGCAAATTCCATTTCTAAATATAAATGTTTTCCGGAAGTTATATATTAAGGAAATTGAAAATTTAAATTTTAAGTTTCAAACATAATATTTTATATGCAAAGAGTTGGTAAAAGAGAGATTTCATAGAAAATATTTCATTTTAGCATTTCTTATTCTTATGTATGTATGTATTGTAAGCATATATGTTGGTATATGCATAGATAAAGTTTCTTGTAAACCCTCAATGTATAGAATAGACAGTATAAATAAATAATTTATCTCGTAAACGATTTAATAATCTTAGCATTTCATGGAAAAAGTTTTGACAAAAGAGTAAAAAATAAAGTTCACCAATCGGATTACTAATTAATTATTAATATATTAAAACTTTTCCCATGTTACTTACAATTCGTCATTATTAATTTATTTAAGAACTTTACCTACATATAATGAATAATGGCAACGTTTTCCTGGCATAAATAGATATACATATATGTACAATACATACCATTTCACCATTGTTATCCTTTTAAATTTATCAATTAAGAAAATTATTCATGGATAATGTTGTGCACACGTCATCCAAATTAACGTGCGATTAAACATTAAAAATTTCATACTTGTACTTGATATATGGGAGAATAATAAATTTTCACTTCAAGTTTTGCATGTCTTCAAGTACGGCGTGTCTTACTAATCTGATTTTGGATTTTCTTTAACGTGTCTATCTCTTGTCTTATTATTTCAATTATTATTTCAATAAAATATCTTAAAATTACTTTATCCAAATACCTACATTATAATCTTGAGTGGTTTTTAATTATTTTCTTTGAACAATATGAATTTTTCCGTCAATTAGCTGTACCAAAATGAAAGCTTTTCGAAATTGTAATAATAAACCTGGGTGAGTTTATCATTGTTATAAGCTTTTTTTGTTACGTTTATTCCTATAGATGGCAAAATGTGCTTTTTCATGATATTTTTCTGCTGTAAATAAAATATCCAAAAATACTTTACGAGATAAATTTCGAAAATTGTGGGTAAACTAAGAAAGAGAGCTTTTACTTAGTTCAACAAACAGTTAATGTCGCTAGTGTAGGTTAAAATGTTGGGTAGGTGTAGCTTTTTGTAGAAATTAGTTTTTTTTTTAATATTTAATATTTATTTATTTAATTAATTATATTATTTATTATTTCATCAACGAACGAAATTCATGTTCGGCTTAGTGAGGACATTACCATTTTATAAATTAATCACCAGCGTAAAAATAATTTAGATACATTTTAAAAATTATTGTCGATAAATTGTTTGCGATAAGTTGTTGGTGATAAATTGTTGGCAAAAAAAAACTATCGATTAATTGCTGGCGACAATGCTTTCGATTAATTGCCGCCAATAAATATTTGCTGCTGATGATAAACTTTCTTAAATATAATTATCAGATGAGACGAGTTGAGTTTTTTATTTTTAAGACGTTCACTATTTTATGTCATCGATACTGAATAGTTCATAGAGCTCATTGCATGTAATAAAACACAAAAATTTTTTGCGTTATTATTTTTGTGCGAATATTCGTTCTAATAAAAATTCTTAGAATTAATATAAAAATAGTTTTGCTCCTGATAATAACATTATATATGAACTTATATTCTATACTAACGATAATAACAGACATTTTGTATGATTCCATTGGATACATTTTCACATGATCTCCCTCCCTAGAAAACATTCATTAAAAATACAACAAAATTCAAACAAATGATTACAATAGAAACACTTTTCGGAACTTTTCGTTGTATCATAACATCTACTCACGTAACATAGAAAATTTATGTGCGACACAAAAACCTTCTGCGGAAATTGCAAATTGTAACATATAGAACAAAAATCTTAGAAAGAATAAATGCACATAGAACCAAATCACGTAATGGTGAAAAATTATGAGAACTGAAATTGGTATCAAATAAATTGTTGAATTCTACATAGGTGTATAGAGTCTAAATGTGTAATATGGTTGTAGATGTGTGTCTACTTCTTCTGTGTGTTTGTAGAGATAGATATTTTAAGATAATTAAATAAATGTGGATTAGTAGGTACATACGAGTAGGTATATGTATTACTATATATAGGTCAAAGCTTACCTAATTTATTGTATTAAGCAGTATCTCATACAAGTAACGTAGCTTACCTAATTTATTGTAATAAGCAACTTTGTTCATAAGATTTTAAGAGGATAAACGATCAAAATGATGTTCTTCAAAATCTAAAAAAATTTGGTTTTGGTCTTGTCTTGGTCTTGCACATTATGTCTTATTCTTGTTTTTGTAGAAGAGAGTAGAAGAGAGTAGAAGAGAGTAGAAGAGAGTAGAAGAGAGTAGAAGAGAGTAGAAGTGAAGAGAAGTTAGGAGAAGAGAGGAGAAGAGAGGAGTAGAGAAGAGAGGAGAAGAGAGGAGAAGAGAGGAGAAGTTAGGAGAAGGAAGGAGAAGAGAGGGGAAGGAAGAAGAAGGGAGAAGAAGGGAGGAGAAGAGAGGAGAAGGAGGAGAAGTAATGAGAAGGAAGGAAAAGAGAGAAGAGAAGAATTTTTGAAAAATGTACAAGACCAAGACTGATTTTGTTCATCACTATACGCAACAGGGTGTGCATAAGATTTTTTTCCATCCGATATCAAATCAATTAATAAAAATAATTGAAGGAAACCATTTTACATTCAAATTCTTTAAATATTTTCACCAGCAAAAGTATTACGGAGCTGTGTGATAGTATTTATTGCAGGCAGGCAGTTCTGTTCTGTTCTGTCGCATCAATTTAATTTCTTTTCAAAGATTTATGGCGATCGATTGAAATCTTTTCGTATACATTCTCAAGCATACATAAAATTTTCCAGTAGAAAATTTTCACAATGAAAATGGATTTTCTAATTTAGTAGTTTATTGAGGCGATACAAAACTCATTAAATTGATTTTCTCTTTCTTATAGACTTTAATAGGTAAAGCTATCTTATAAACTGTAGGAAGTTTAAGAAATTGTTTTGCCAGCAGATAGAACAGGAAGTATATATATTGATATTGAAATCAAATTAAGCAATTCCATGAAATTTGATGTAATGTAGCGATTGTATCTTTTGTTTTTCACATAGAACTTTTGGATATGTCTACATAACTACAAGTACACTTTTATATTAAAGGATCAAGCCAATATAGAGAAAAATTATTTATTGCATTTAATGAACAACATTTTTAAAGAAGACTTAGAAAAATATTAAACTTTATTTAAACTCTTCAGTAGTCCTGAACCATTCTAAGAATCTAAAAATTTCGGTTCCAAAAAGTTGATATGTTATGTAAAATGATCAAAATGGGATTGTTTCAATCCTTCGAAGATGCGTAACTGGCCATCTTGAAAATCTTAGCTATGCGAGAAAATAATCAAAAAGGACTTCTTTCTCTTTTGCTCGCCCTCCTCCAGATATATTCTACCGTGTAGTATTTCACTATTTAGGCAAAATAAATGTTTGTTTTTTCTCCATTTTCCTAGAAAATTACCTGGCATAGCTAACAAAAAAGTAATCCACAAAAACTATGCAGCTCAGTCTGTATGATAAAAATGTCACGCTTAACTTAAAGTAATTTTTAAACGTAACCCGGAAAGGTCGGTATTATAGGGAAGAGATCTGTTGGGAAACCTTTTGCCAGCGAGTTTTGTTATAAGGATGTCATTAGAAATAAAAAGTCCCATACTACGATTAATTTTTGAGTTGTTCTTACATTCCTCCCGCTTAAAAGATAATTTGGAATCAAAATTTTCTGATTGATCAAAAAATTTATTGATAATTTTTGGGGCCCATATAAAGAAGGGTAAAGTAATTTATTTATCGATATTTGATAATATTTGATGATACATATCGATCCCTAATTTTAAATCAAATTTTTATAAACTTTTCAGAGGAGGATTAGTAGAGTGGAGTTAAAAATAACATATTTTATGAGGTTACCGGACCATGTGGCACAGTGGTAGAGGTAATATTCTTGGAACGGATCCCTGTCTAGGACTAACATATGAAGTGTTTTTCAGTGTTTGTACAGAGTTTGAAATCTGGGTAAAGTCGATCGTATTCCACTTAACCCTAAAGCGCTAATTTTTTTTTAACAAAAACGCAAGAAAAAAAAAATGAATAAATTTTTTTTTCTATAAAACTTAAAAAACTCAAAAATAGTATAAAAACTCCAGTTTAAAAAGTTTTTTCTTTAAAAGTTATAGGTTTTTTCTTGCTCTGCAGAGTCCAACGGACTTCGTTTTGCACTTTAGGGTTAAAAATTTAGGTAAAACAAATTGCCATGAAAATCTCAATTCCGGCCATTTTTGAGACATGTTCGATTGAAAATTAGGGATATATTCTCGTTTTAAGTAGATGTTTCTTGAAGATTTTCTGAAGAATTTGTTAAACAATTTTTTAAATTAATTTAGAATAGGCTGACGAAATTCTGACAGTTAAATTATTATTATTATATTTTTCTGTAAGTTCTATTGTTCACCCCATTAAATGTCACAATTCGTACTTCCCATGTGACATGAATAAAATCTAAAATTTGGTAATAATTAATGTTGTTGCAGTTATTTTATTTATTGTGAACTGCTTCACGTATAGTAATATAATAATTTGTATCTGTCATTATTTTGTCGATTCACACACAGCCCTATAGTTATACTGAAAAATAAGTAAAATTAAATTACACAATTCAATGAACAGTTGTACTAATTTTATGACAATCTCTGGAAGGATACTTTACATTTATGTAAATGAGAACAATTGATTTAGCAGTGTCTCTTCCTCTGCCGAGATGAACCGAGAATAAACGAAATATTTATGTAAATACATATACATATATTAAATATGTAGACATTAGATACAATGTACAATATTTTTTTTAAATTAAATATTTGTTGTTATTAATATAATTAACTTCTTTTATAGCATGAATAGCGTGCTTCTTAATTCGTCAATTCCCGTCCCAAGCATAAACAATTTAGAAGAATTCTTGTTTACATTCTCTTTGCCTATTTCATCATCATACTTTGTTCATGATATATTCTATTTTTAGGTATGTAAATTTGTATACTACCTACCTACATATACCTTCCCAAATCATATATTGGATTGAATATTTTTCAAAATTCAAAAACAATTCTAGGAACTAAAGAATCTTCATAATTATGTAAATAATGTATTACTTAGTATTATATTTGTACTTATAGTATAGGTACTTGTTATCTGTAATGAAAATTCTTGATTCTTATAAGTTAAAGATCATTTGAAGGATATTATTTTAGATCTATTGTATAACCAAATACTAAAGGCTGCTAAGTAAAGCTAAGCGGCTTCCATACTAAACTACTCCTCCCTACCCTTCCCCTACTATTCCACCAGTATTCCTCTACCCTTCCCCTACCATGCCCCACCATTCCTCTACCCTTTCCCATCTGTTTTAAATTGGATGTAAGAATTGTAAGAAAATTGCCATTTTATTGCATTTTAGTATGACAGGTCCTGTAAGGGTTAACGATGGATCAAAAATGGTAACCTAATTTTATGCAACATAAAAAATAATATATTGTATTATTCTATTGTAATTTATTTATAAGGGTTTAACAAATTGCTATAAACTGATACACCTTCATATGCACTACAGCAAATAAGAACTTTTTCGTATTTATAATTTCTTCGAAATTTTGAAGTTTAGCAAGGAGTTGAAAGGGTATTTTGCCCATTTATAATACCCGCCGCCCTAAACATATTTAACCAATCAAAAAAAATTCAAGTTTCCAGCTTAACGCGTTCTAAAGTTATCGTGCCTACCAGCAAGCGATCCGTGTAACCGAAATTTGTATTGTATTTATTTTGTTGCAAAGCCTTCAATCCGGTGAGAAAATACGAAAAAACGCGAAAAAAAATTTGAAAATTTCTACATGAAACCAAAGCTTCTCTTTTATAAATAGTATGGAAGCAATTATACATTCGGCACAAATATTTTTGGGCATGTCTATTGTTGTTAATAAAGAGAAATTATCAACCCCCATCCCGAGCATACAACATTTAGAAGACTTCTTCTTCACTATACATACATTCTGTTTGTCTATTTCATCATACTTTCCTGTAGGAGTATATTTTATTTTTAGATATACTTGCTGAATATTTTTCGAATTCCAGAAAAAACAATTCAAGCAGCTATATAAGAATCTACATAATTATTTGAAGGAAGCTTTGTCCTGTTTATTGCTCGTATCATATATAATTATATTTGTACTTATATTATATGTATGTAGTACAGTGGTTCTTAACCGGCGCCCCGCGGAGCATTGGTGCTTCGCAAACTTTTCACAGGTACTCCGCAAAATGAAAGTGAAACGAAATATTAAAAACTTTTACATATATTCATCCTTTAATTTATCTGGTAGGTACTTGGTCGCTCACTGAAGAACGAAAAATATCTTTTAACTCAATCGAAGCAAAAACGAAAAATCATTCATTGACTTTTTAGTAAAAACTTTTTACTTTTTTCTATAATATTGATGGTTTTTGGTAAAATTGTCTTTGTCGCAGTAACGTAGCGTGGGTTTTATTTTTGCCTATAGATAGTACCTTTGAAATTCTTACTTTAATCCGCCTAACTTCATTAATTGTTTTAATATTATAACTAAGATAATCTTAATTCAAGTAAAATTTTATTTTCAATCTTTTTTGCCTTATAAATTTTTTCCGGTTTTCTAACAAAATATTGAGAAAATCATCAAAATGTGGAACTTCAAACTGGGTATTCTGCAAGCTTAATTATCCATAGAGAAATTCTTTTGCAGAATACCCAGTTTTGAATTGCATATTTTGATTTTTTCGAAATTTTGTTAGAAAATCGAATATAATTTATAAGACAAGAAAGAATGGAATTAAAATTTTACTTGAAGTAAGGTTATCTTAGTTATAATATTAAAACAATTAATGAAGTTAGGCGGATTAAAGTAAGAATTTTAAAGGTACTTTCTATAGGCAAAAATAAAACCCACGCTTTGTTACTGCTTTGTCGTATGATTTCTTTTTATAATGTGCGTTCATTGTGTGAATTGTGTGTTATCCCATTGAATTATTTATTATATTATTTGTATCATTGTTATTTTGAATATGTAACAATTTAGTTTTGTTGATTTTATTATTTTATATCATGTATATAATTATTATTTTAATTTGAATAAATTAAAAATTAGATTTTCGTTTATAATCCAAATTACTGGAATCAATATTAATTAGTTCTGGTGCTCCGGGAAGGTTTCACGTAATTAAATGTGCTCCGCGACCCCGAAAAGGTTAAGAACCACTGATGTAGTAGGTATACTTGTTACTGTTGATAAATATTCTTGTTTCTTTACATAGTTAAGACCATTTAGAGCTTGGTTTATTAATGTTCAAAATAATAAGATATCATGTTATGATTCACAATGAATATCAAATATATATTCAGGGATGAGTCTGTCGACAAATACAATTTTCAAAATATAATTTTATATCTTAAACCAAATACAGATACAAATATTGATGGGCATTTGCTATTGTTGTCAATTAGGAGAAATTTATTAGAAATAATATCAAAAGTATAGTAGCTATGTAACAGACACGAAGCGTTAATTTTTCCGATGACGAAATCATGTGGGTACCTGTACGTACACTGTACAGTAGAATGGTTCACTCGATGTATGGGATTTTTTCTTTTCAAGATTTCGAAATTTTGGCAAATTTGTTGTCTTTTTTTATGGCAAAAAACATTTGTTCTACGAATTTTTGATTTTCGGTCGTTTTCATCTGCCTCAAGAGCTACTAAGTTTATGCAATTTTTATCTTTTTTTTCAAATAAATTTTATAAAAAAAAGTTGTAGATCTAAAAAAACTACATTAAAATGACTCATACAACTTCTTAACGGGGTGAACCGTTATCAAGATATTTAACTTTTCCTAGGTCATCTCTTGAGTAGATAATGGTTCTTTTTCAAAATTTTAGTTACATCGAGCGTATGGAATTTATATTTTTTTAGAGATCTTCCCTCGTTCCCCTCGTTTTTAAAAAATTTATTCCATAAAATTCTATTTTGTCTTTTTTTATTGCAAAAAACATTTGTTTTATGACTTTTTTTCTCGCTATGATCAATAATTGATACAAGTTGAGACCAAAAAATGAATTTTTATACCCTTATGATGTTAATCAAAGGGTATTATAAGTTTGGTACGGAGTTTGTACCGCCCCTTAACACTCATCGTAGAAAAAAAATTCAGCACCATTGTCTTTCTCGTGAAATTCTAAGTCGAAATATGCATGTCCGTCCGTCCGTTCGTCCGTCCGTCCGTCTGTCCGTCCGTCCGTCCGTCGGTTCGTGAAAAATATTCCGGCCAAACGGCTGAAGCTAGTAAGCTAAAATTTAGTCAGTTTATTTTGTAGTCCTAGAGTAAGATCCCTATTGTTTTTGGAGCAAATTGAACAAAAAATAGGGGAAGCTGTGGTACAGTGTTCACCTAATTTTGATATAAACCATTCATTTACTCGAAAGGTAGTCGAAATGTAGAAAAAATAAATATGACAACAATTATAGAGAATACAAAAATGAAG
>JANSTT010019410.1:0-11521 GCA_026745375.1 Platyura marginata
TAACTTTATGAAAAAAAAATTTCAGAGGCGCCAAACATTCCTCGCACACACAAAAAAAAAACCACGAGCCGGCCCTGTGTATACATACAACATAAACATATTTACAAGATACAACATTAATTCCACATACAACAATTATACAACAATTTCATATTGGTCCACGCATCACACATGGCATCTACTGGATGAAAATAAACAAACAGATAAGTGCAATTGCAATCCTTCCTGTTCCTAACATTCATCCCTAGTTTTAAGAAATTAAAGTTTAAATAAAAATACGTATTCATCGAAACTAATATCTAGCGTTTAAATTTATAAGTGGTGTCTCGGAAGCCAGGAACATTACACTAAAACCGTTGGACTTCGCTGAGGAAGAAAAGACCAATAACTTTTAAACGAAAAGCTTTTTCAACATAAGGTTTTTTCGTATTTTTAAGTTTCATAAAATGAAGAAAAAAATGTAATAATTTTTTTTTCACATCAATTTTGTATGTTGAAAATTTTTGTAACATAAACAGAAAAGTGAGTTCGTTGAACTTCCTATGAAAATAAATGTTTTTTGGCCGTTTCTTTGAAAAAAAAATCAATTTTATTTAGACACAATTTTGAACTTTTTTTAATACTAAAGATATGATTTTGAAACTTTGGATTTTTATATAATTTTAAATTTCCAGCATATTTTGCCAAATAAATTTTTTTGAAAAAGTTAACCCTTTAGCGCAACGTTGATTTTGATAAATTGTTTTGTGGGATCCCCATAACAGTTTTTTTTTAATTTTTAAGCAACTGTCCTCTTTTTTTAAAGAAACTGTCCTGCCCAAAATTTTGTTTTTAGCCTACTGTGGGACCAAAGAATAGAAATATAGAATATGCAAAACTGATCCGTTCACCGGTGGTCATATGGGGCTGAAACCAATTATAATTGTGTCCATCGGTGGTTTAAACATATAGCGCTGAACGTATTAAGGACCTTTATATTTACAATATTTTTTGGCAAATAACATTTTTGGAAAAAGGTAACCCTAAAGGAAAAGGTTAATCAAAAAAAAAAAAATTTAACTAAACTTGTTCAGGAAGACATTCTATATGCATTAATATATTTTTAAAAGTTAACCTTTTAGAGGTACCGTTTGGACCTTAAAGGGTTAACTTTTTCCAAAAATTAAAATTTACTATAGCATTTATAATTAAATTCCGAATGTTGGAAAATTTAGCTTTTAGAAAATTTTTGGTTAACCATTTCTTCTTCAAAATGTATGGACCTTAAAGTGTTAACTTTTTCCAAAAATTTAATTTTGCAAAAAATATTTGAAATTCAAAATAAAATAAAAATAATAATAAACAAGTACTCAAAGTTTCAAAACCATATCTTCAGTATTAAGAAAGTTTAAAATTGTGTCACTTTTGAAAAAAACCGCCAAAAAAACGGTCAAGATGTTCGGTGAAACCCCAATTATTTTTCCATTTTTTTTCAACAGAATGACATAAGCATAATTTAATTTAAACACGTTAACCTAAATAAATGATTGTTTTTAAAGAAACGGTCCAAAAACTTGTATTTCTATAGGAATTAAAGCGGAGTCCAACGAACTCACTTTTGGGTTTGTGTTACAGAAAAAGTTTTGCTGGTTTCACACACAAATTTAAATAGCGATTTTTAGTGATTTTTCCGTTTTGGACATTTTGCATCGTTTTTCGAGCCACACAGTTTATCCTTATAAGACTACCCTATAAAATTATTAAAAAAGTCCATTTTCTTAGAATTTGAATATGTGTGGATTATGGAAGCTACATACGTAGCCTTGACTTGACAGCTTTTTTTAGGATAAACGTGTTTTTTCGTATTTTCTCACACCAAAAATAAATAAAAACTAGTAAAGAAGATATAAAGAATAATTGGCTATACCGATTATCTACGACTTTGTCTTTATCTATTTTTTCTGTACATCAAATATATATTGAGCTCTGTAGCTCAGCCGTTTAGCCAAAATCTTGATCATAGACGGACGGACATGCGTATTTTAACGAAAAATTTAATTTTTTTTTCTACGATAAATATTAAGGAGCGTATCAAGGTTATAATACCCTTTGATTAATATCACACGGGACGAGTATAAAAACACAAATGCAAAACAGTTGATATTTTAGTTTAGAAACCCACCATTAACGCTTATAAGCTCCCCACCCTCTTACAAATTTATTATAAAAAGTTCATTTTCTCACAATTCTTATGTGGGGAAGCTAAGTCTTCTTCTCTTAACAGATTTTTTTCAAGAGATCCTGTTTGATATTCAATTATATGGTTCTTATGTGTATACTAATAGACTAATATTCGTACTTATATATAACACAGATGTCGTTTAACTGACCGTATTATTATTCTTGTTTTTATTACAAATGGCGGACCAATAAATTATTGAATTTCCTATTTATTTTATATCATTAAATATTTTAAATTATTGTCAGTATTGACAACACGACAACTATGTTTGCCTAATTTGGTTATTGTTTATTTGTTTCTATTTCAATAGAATTCAATGTTTGAATTGACGGGGTCAATGGCTTCTTATGGTTTTTCGTTGCAACGAACAATAATTTCAATAATAATCAATACATATTCATATTTTTATTTTATAGACTGTCTTTGATATAATTTAATATATAGTTTGCTATGTATGCAATTATTTTTAAGTGTAAATAAAGGTGTCGTCTAACAAACATACATAGTTAATTTAAATGTAGTTAGGTACATACAAACATTTTATATGTATGTATATAAATATAGGTACGTAATTTAATCGCATTTACTTACATCCACACATCTTTAACTAATAAACGTTTTTATAACATTCTATCTACTACTTCAACAATCTCTACTACTTTAAGTCATGAAAATAAGAATTAACTAATGAATTTTGCGAACCTTAATGCTGATTTTAATTCGATTTACTGGTACATTCCGCAAGTTCCTATATTGAACGGTCATGTGTATAAGTGTAAATATAATACAATTTATAATAATTATAAGTTGAAAAGTGATTGTAAAATAAATGCACAAAGAAGCACACCAGCACATAACATTCTTGGTCACAAACTTGAGTAACTAAATGTTAACAATTGGTTACAATTGCACTTTGAACACCATCTTCGATTTCTAATTTAACAATAAAAAAGAAAAGAAATTCTATGTTCTCAATACACTATAATCAAATTATGCCATATTTCAAAGGACTTTATTTCTAATTAGATTACAAATAACCACTTCCTCTATCGCTAGAAGTTGCAATTTTAATTGTTAACAATATAAAACACCATATGAAAGACTTGAAGATATAAGACACTATTCAAACCCAACCAGCAAATCTATATCTAAGACTGACTGGACTGGGTATTTATTAATTCAAGTAAGGTCTGTATACCACACATACAAAAGCACTCATAGGTACTTATTCAAATAAGAAATTCTTTATATTGTGTCTGTATATGGTATAAACTTGCAATAGCTGGTGCTGTGATACCTGAATTTATAATAAATGCTATGTCAAGATTAATACAGGTAACGCAACAGGGTATGCCATTCTCTTTTAGTTTATCATTCACTAAACTGTAAATTGTTAGTTGAATTAATAACTAACTAAATTATATATGAACGAGGTGATTTTTGGGGCTAAATCCTTTAACAGTTATCAAGATAATAACCAAGTACCTACTTACCTACTCTATTTCTACGAAAGTAACATCTTTTATTTTATTTTTCATTAACTATATACGAGTATTTAAATTTCCTTTACCATCTCATCTTTAAATAAAAATTAGACGATACACCCTGTAACTAGTATTTTAGAAGAAAAGTAACAGGTAAGTTAAA
Organism: Platyura marginata; assembly: GCA_026745375.1. Classification (NCBI taxonomy): domain Eukaryota; kingdom Metazoa; phylum Arthropoda; class Insecta; order Diptera; family Keroplatidae; genus Platyura; species Platyura marginata. Next base: position 3,869 of record JANSTT010019410.1, read on the forward strand.
AACGTTTATAGCTTCCTCCAATACATACATATGTATTATATATGATGTACAAAATCTACAGGTAGATTGTACCAGACTATTCATATTCATGGATGTAGTTTGCAATGTTCTGTTTTTATATGATTTATACTTTATAATGTATGTACATACATAACATATGTATGCATAAACATACATATATTATTAAAGGTGTTTGTTTCTATAAACTCATTAAATCAGGTAAGTCAATTGCATTTAAGCATTGTAGTTTTCATTCTGATTTTTATTAGTTTGAAGTTTGTATTAAATTATAAATATATTGTATTGTATTATTGTACACAATGCATATGCTTGTGAAGAAAACTGGAAAGTGGAAAGCAACAGGTAATATAATATTTACATTTCATTTCAATGTTTTAGGGAACAAAATGCAAGACAAAATGGCTTAATCAAATTGGATCAATTCTATTGAAAAACAAAAAAAAAACAATACGACACTATCATAATAATGTTGTAAGTCAGACATTTCAATAATTAAACTTAATCACCAAGTATATACTGTACGTACATATAGCTCCATATAATTAATTAATAAAATCAGTTCCAGTTTTATCCATTTGAAAAATACACACACATTTCGCAGCTCATTTTTCGTATAGCAAACTAATCATTTTTATACCCGCATGATGTTAATCCAAGGGTATTATAACTTTGGCACGGAGTTTGTACCACCCCTAAATAGTCATCGTAGAAAAAAAAATTAACATCTTTATCTTTCTCTTAAAATTCACCTTTATGCAATTAATTTTATTGTAATCATTACTTGAAAAATATTTAAAGTACGGAAAAAATTAATATGACAAAAATGATAGAGAATAAATTCTTTCATCACCTGTTTTCATTTTCTATTAATAAAGCTTTCCACTAGTCTATGGCTTGTTTGAATGAACAATTTTCCATTTGAAGAAAATTTCCGACTCACTACATAATTTACTATGCCCAAGAACCCAAACTAAATAAACCTGATATTAAGGACTACGTATAAAAGCGCTACAAGCAGCTGTATGTTTTTGAATTAATTACAAATTTATAAAAAAATACAAAATACATAATTACTATCAATTGATCCAATAATAGCTGCGGCTAAACGTTTAATCAAACATAATTTATTTGGTCATTTATCAAATGTATCATAAAATAACATGAAAAGTTGTATTTGATGAAATGGTAAATAAATCTTTCTTCTTTCTTCTTTCTTCTTTCTTAAGTGCTTACGGGGCATAGTGAAAAATTAAAAATTTTTTAACGACAACAAAAATAAAAGACATCTTATCCATTCAAGTGTCTATATATATTAATGAAATATAAAAATAAATAATTAAAACCTTTGTTATTTGAAGCAAGCAAACTCAAACAAACTGACTATTATAATTAATGATATATGGAATTGAGTATAGCCATCAGCGTTGTAATAACTATAGTTGGTAAACATTATAAATTATGATTTGCTTAAAAACAGAGTCGATTCAGTGTAGTTATAAATTAGTATTAGATATGTATATCCATCCCTAATTTTAAATTGGACGTAACTCAAAAATTATACAAGAATTAAATTTTGATGGCAATTTTTTCACATATTTATTCTACATAACCTCACAAAGTGTGTTATTTTTTGCTAAATTATATATCGATAATTTTCACACTTTTTTATTTAACTTCCCACATGCACTATCAGAAAAAACAGTTTTTTCGCTCTCCTGAAAAGTTTATAAAAATGAGATACGCCCGATTCAAAATTAGGGATCGGTTTATGTATAATACATACATACATACATACATATGTATGTTATGTACAAATTAATAAGAACGCAAAAGAAGAATATTAATTATCTGTCTAGAAAAAATAATGTACCTCGAAGTATACTTAAACTTTCACCCTTCTTTGCACATCCCCCTTTAAACTAATTGATTTTCTCTGCTTAGTAGGTATATAATTATTGTTGAATGTCAGGTTATAGTTAATAGATTAAAATCAATGTATATACATTAGTGTGGTAAATAGTGTAAGATTAAGATTAATTATATGGTTGGGATTTGTTAATAACTACTTGTCATATTTAAATAATCGAAGTGAAAATTATAATTCAGGTATTTGATTGAACATATTGTTTGTAATATGCCTGCATATTTTGTAGGTGAAACGGTATACATGTGATTTTGTAAATATTTTTCATGTAGTTTGCAAAAAGTTAAAGTAGCTTATGTTGATTATACTAACTTTTCAGGAGAACAAAAACAAACTTATTTTGTACCTTAATTATAGATAAGATACTTTAACTTTAAGCAAAAATAAAATTTTCTTTACTTAGGTTAAAATAACATTTTGATATCTCGGCTTGAAAAATGTGATAGAGGCTGGAATTGGACCAAAACACGCAGTTTGAGTTGTAGTTTTTATATCCAGAAAAATCCATTTTTCACTTAAGTAGACTTAAGCTACTTTAACTTTTTGCCACATAAATATCGCAAATTTATTTCATTGAACATTTCGTTTCAAGAAAAACTGTTATCCTTCTTGTCACCGAATCCTACAGAGTTTCTCCATATCTATGTAGAAGATACTTAATCCGCAGAATTACTGATTTGACGGTAAATTAATAATATAATAATAGAGAAGCAAACAATTTCTTGGATAATTTCTATTTAAATGTGTATGTGATAGATAAGTGGTATCGAATTGAAGTCCGACTTCATGTAAGGTGTCTGTAACTTTAGTGACTTTTAAAAGTGATAATTTTAAAATGATTGTTCATGTATGGTGATCACTTTAAATCACTTTTTGTTTTTATTTTTCTGTCGCAGCTATTTGTAAGTCTATGGAATTTATTAATGGTTATTATTGTATGTGAGTATGATTCCGACTAATATGCCTACCATATATTTGCTAAATATTTAACTTCACAAAATTACGATAGTGACATCTATTTTGGTATCACCTATATTTGGTCACTTTTTGGTGATTTTCTTGGTGACAGTCACCTTACATGAAATGACTTTTAATTAACAAGTGACAGTCACCAATCACCTTACATGAAGCCGCTCCAGCTTAAAGGATAAATTACCGGTAACAATTTAACGCTAAATATTTGCTTTAAAATTGATGATTATACAATATTGTTGATAAATTGGCCGGATATGCAATGATCAACTGAACGATATTTGATGACAAAAACAAAACTCATTAGTATGAAAGGTGAAACTTTAAAAATATGTGAATTTCTTTTTTTTTTAAAAAGCAGGTAAAGTTTATTAAAAAATTGTTGGCACATTTTTGTCTTAATTGCAATAGGAAAAAATATGATCTTTTGTGAATAAACTACTATCTACATATATATAAACTACTATAATCAAGAAATCCGTATCTATTGGATTGTTATTTTCATATTATCATTAACTACTCATTACTTTAACACATACAAAATACATTTAGATAAAATATTAAAATATTACTTACATTATACGGGCAGTATCTCTCTGTCTTACTTCTTCATCTCTGTTGAGCACTTCAAAAATCATTTGCCTTTCTCTATCGGATAAACTATCTAATACTTGTGATGTAGCAACAGCAAGTTCTGGACCTAATGCACTTATGGTACCGTCATCTGGAACATTAACTGTTGCGGCATAGCCACTATTTGAACTAACATCAACATGCCTAACATTGGTTGTAGGTATAGGTGGAAGTCTTGCACTACGACCGCTAGCCATTTTACTAAAAAAAAAAATTTTTAAATTTAAATAAATCAATTAATTTTCACATAAATAATGTAATTTAGATTCATTTTCTGGAAAATTTAATTTTTATTCTCTATAGTAGGGTTGAAATAAATTTGTAATAATTTATTTTATTAATTTATTTAGTTCCATTTATTGTGGTAATAACCAGGAATACTTCTCAATAATACATTTTTACAATATGATAATCTTAAAATTAACTACAATTTGTTAATAAATAAACTAATATTTTACATAATACAAGTTATAATTTGAATTATGATATAAATATTTTCTAATGAAATAATAAGAATAAAGTGTAAAACAAGATATGTAGTGGATAGTAGAGAGGTATCAGGTGAAGACACTATTTTCGCTTAAACAAAAGCTATTACTCAAGTATATATATAAATATAGTATGTACATATTATCGTACCTCCAGTTTAATAACGGGCTATTTTGAGATAATTGACCTTAAACATTTGACACATAGATTTTCCATTTTTTTTGTTTATAAAATACTACTATATATTCTCACGATGTTTTTTTCTTAATTTTTGTTAAACAATACGAGTACATAAATATTGTATATTTTGCCTAAACAATTTATGAGCATTAGTTAAATACGAATTGTCTTGTTATAGCATAGAAATTTTGAAATAAATTAAAATGTGAAAATTTAACATTTTTTTAGCTACCTCATTTTAGAACTAATTTGATTATCTTTAAGGTACTGTCACACAGAGCGCGGTCTGTCATTTTTTGACCGCGCGGCAAGGCGTTCTTTTGTAATACACATATATAGTATGTATGCAGCCGGGCACACAGAGCGCGGTCTGCCGCGGCGATCAAGGTGAGACCGCCGCGGTCAGATTTTCGAATGTATTGAAATACGCGGCGGTCTGTCAAAAATTTTATTATTGTGATTGCAATTTTAGTAGAATTGAATGAAATTTTGTTAGATAATGTGAGAAAATATCCATTTATTTTTTATATTAGTAATAAAATTGATTCTGATTATTTCGTTTGTTGGTCGACGATTAGTTGGTCGTTACAAGAATAGGTTATGTAATTTCTTTAGTTTTTGTTATTATTGTTGTTCCCTGTTTATTACGATGATAATTATATAAAAAACATGTTTTTTTTACAATGTGTGTGATCGTTTTAATCTCCAGGCAATCGCGGCAGACCGCTTTCTGTGTGTCGTCTCCAGACCGCTGACGACCGCGCTCTGTGTGGCTGTACCTTTAACTTGTCACTCTTAACTCAAAAATTCACTTTTTTTTAGATGTTCTACTATTGAACTGGGGGTGCGATATTATCAAATGGATTGGTAATTAAAAACTAACTTTAAACAGAAAATATTTTGTTTATACATAGACAATTGTTTATATTATATATAATATGTATTATAATTATACATAAGTATATAATTGTAAATTTAGTTCGAAAATATTAATGATATATGTACATTAGGCCGATGCGTTTTGCTAAATTTTTTTCCCGACATCGCTATAGTGCGTGAAAAGTGAAAAAAATATGGGTAAAATTTTTTTTTTCGACTTCATCTTCTTGTCCCACATTTGCAAAGAAGTTCCGGTTTCGTCAAATTATTTTTTTGTTAAATTTTATATTAAATATTTAGACTCTTAGAATGTCATAAAAAAGGTCTGAAACCGTCCAACTTTGAATAGACACTCCCCCTCCACCTTCTTATTCTACATTTGACCTTGTTTCATTCAATAACACTCACCCGTTCTTCCATCTCATCACATTGTGCAGAATTTTTGATCCTAGCATATGTGAATCATTATGTAAACGAGAAAATAAAGAAATAAATTTTAACAATACCAGTCTTAATCTTACAGAAGTTCTTTGTACGTACACTTGGACTTGTTTGATATCGATAAGCTGCTTGCTGAATAACAAATATTTCAGAGTGTCCAACATTTGTTTAGCATAATCTTTCACAACATGATCTTTGGCTGTGGCAGAAATGCCATCGTGATGTTGAAAAAGAGACAATACCCGCTTTGATTGAGTTAGTAATTTTCGAATCCAGATTCAGATTCCAATGCAGTCCATTCAGAAATTTCGTGTGAAGGTACAGTTAGACTAACTGACCAAATAACTCAGTTGAACGAGTGGTTGCCTTTTGAGTGAAAAGTCCCGGGTTCAAGACCGACTGGAGGGTGAAACATGAAGTGTTTTTCTCCGGTATATTGATGTGAATCTGAGGCCGGGTGGTTGGATTGAACTTAAAAACAGTTTAATAGTTATTGTCTCAAGAAGGGCAATGTATAAAAAAGAGTGACGGTGGAATAGTGCATTTGTAACTTTTCCAGAAAGGACACACATCAAGTTAAGATTAAGATAAAATGTTAAACAGAGTTACAGTAAACGTGGAATAGCTATGTACCTAAAAAAGTGGTCTTTACTGGTTGCAATAAGCACAACCCTAACCTAACCTACAGTTAGAATAATGTTACAAAATTGTAAACACCGTACTAAGAAATTTTAGTTTCAAAATCCAGTATAAATGTAAAATTTTTGGTCTTTTGGTTTTTGAAATTCTGAATTTTGGCATTCGAGATTTTGGAATTCGTGATTTTAAAATATGAAATTTTGGAATACGGGATTTTGGAATTTGGAATTTTGGAATTCGGGATTTTAACCCCGCAACCCAGCCTAAAACTGACGAATTAAATTAGACAAAATATTATCTATACATATGAAATACCTATACATATATAAAAAACAAAATATAATTTTTCATTTTAGTTAAGCTCTGTTAATATTTACAGTATGTACTAACAGTCTCAAGTCAAATCCCTCAAATCTAAAAAAACAAATCGCAACAAAAAAGAATATATGTAAGTAGGTATATTACCTCTAATAACAATTTATCATAACTAATGTTCATTCCCTTATTTTCCAGACAGAACAGGTATGAAAAATGATTTATTACCGAAAAATTCATTCAGCTATGCCAAATTTTACTTTTACGTATTCATATATTTCCAAATATGCCCAAAATATATTTTTGTTTTGATACATTTGGTGTAATAAAATAAATATATTTTTCTCTTACATAAGAAACAGCCTGGACAAAACGCTGTTGTTTTATAGTCTGAATAAGTCCTTTAATGTACTTTGATTTAAATCAATTGAGTACATGTATTTATTAAAAATGTATTTTTTTAAATGATTTAAAGGGAAAATAGCATAATTCCTTTTAATTTTACTATATCGATACATAATAATGTTAATACATATGAAGAAGAATGTTTAATGTTTTTCTATTCTTAATCATATCATACATAATATTAATGTCTCACAAATCTAAGCTATTGTCTTTTAGTTTTTGACCAAAAACAAGAATTTAAATGTTTTATTTTCATATATGGTGGTAAAAAGTCCAAAAACCGTTATAGCTATTTGTTTAATTTGTCAATTTGATTAAGCTATTTCTGATACCTAATCGATATTTGATTGCGGTCGAATCAGTCTACGTGGACAGTTTTAATGAATTATGAAACGCAATAACTTACTATTAACCATAACAGACTGTGTGACACAGTATACCAGTAGTATACATATACATACAAATTTATAACATAAGTCGAATTATCAAAAAAGATGAAAACTAAAATCTAAACAACTTAATAATTAAAACTAGGGGACACCACTGTGGCCTACCGGCCAGCAACCCCGGGGGCTTCGCCACCCCGGGCATCGGCTTCGACTTTGTCGTAGCGTTTTATTCCCGTATGATGTAAATATTGTAAATCTAAATGTATTATAACTTAATATTATGTATGATTCCCTAGCGAATATTCAGGTGAGGCAAGTGAAACTGTGCTTCACCTGAGATCTTAATAAATAATTTCTAAATTTTAT
>JANSTT010019411.1:0-51596 GCA_026745375.1 Platyura marginata
CATGTAAGAAATATTAATGTTTTTTAAGCATAGAAACTACGCCTTACAAACAAAGGCATCAATTGCTTTTTTATTTAAAAACCCATAAATTTTGCAAAATAACATGTTTTGCCGGACAGGAATAGGGGATATAACCACAACAAAACAGGAATAATTCAAAATGGTATTAAATTATGAAATTTATGTTATATACATACAATACCGCATATAATACACTGACATATCTTATAAATTCTGGCAGGGATGGTTTTTTTTTGCCAAGAAGAATAAGGAAGAAGAAAAAAAAAAGTTTATATTTTTTTTTGCCAACTTAGACGTTTTCCAGTTATATATTGAAAAGGGACATCTTAAAGTTGTATAACTTGATTCCAATTGATATATAAAAATCTAAGGGATTACATTAGAAAAGGAACTTGAATGGATGTTGTCAGTATCGAGATTTGTTATTTTATTACATGAACAAACATGAATTATGTTTTATTTGAATAAAAGGAGGATAACGAAAGAATTGAACATTTTCTTTATCGAATTGAGAATTCTACTTGAACTTGTTCACCCCAAAAATGTATTAGAGTCACATACACACAAAAATTGAAAAAAAATCAAAGAATAGTTTTATGTTGAGCTAGCTAACTTCTTTTTTTTTATCAGTTTCAATAGCTTAATCACCGGGCTGTCTGAAATTGTATCACATCAATTTATGTCACAAAGTACTAAATATGTAGCACCACTAATTTTGATATAATATGTCACATTTTGACGAACTTTTGATCGATTGCAAATATGTTTTCTGCGCTTTTAAGGAAACTATTTATGTACTTTTTCTAGTAATAACTAATTCAGAACTAAAATTAACTTAATTTAATATAAAAAGAGCAAAAAATATTCTCTTTTTTCTCGAAAACAATTCTAGTACAAAAATATGTATACTAACTACTATATACTAATTTTTTAGAGATAGTACTTTGTCCGTGTGGAAAATACTTAATTATTTCAAGACAAATCTGCAGGCTATAGTTTCTTTATTAGAGTATAAAACAGTAAGCTAATTAAATTTCGCTAAAATCGTTTTACCTTAAATCACACACACACATATGTATACTTAGATAAATATTTCTTTTAAAAATGGATTGCTATATATGAGCCATAGATCACACACACACACCATTTTCTTGAACATTTTTTTTAAGATTCCACATACGTTCACGTTGACCAACCTTTTGCCATCATAGTTCCTAACCCCCGTGGGACCCATTGATTTGATTTATTGTTTATATTTTGTATTAGGGCCGGTTACGAGTGATAAAAGGTTGAGAAACAAAAAAAAAAAAAACATACCTAATTCTTTAGTTATTTATATTTTAGATTTTTATATTAAATTGCCAAACGCCGGCCGGACAGTATATATATATATATATGTTTATACATACATATGTGTACCATCAAATGTAAACACTTATTTACCTAAAATATGAACCCCTTCAACAGTTATTAATTGTCATCATATGAAATTGGATTGGAATAGAAAACAAAACCCATCTGTTGACGAATATTTGCATGTGTCAGCCAGTGGCAATGGAAAAAAAGGTGCGAGATAAACGAGCCTCTTATCTTCGACTGAAATATAAATTGCTTTCCTCTGTAAAGATAACGACTCACCCATATACCGTTCCATTTCGAAGGCAATTGATTATGAGAAAAAGTATTTCTTATTTGTCATATGAGATAGTCTTATATTATAGGAACGGTTAGGACCTTCAGGGTTACAGTAACTAATAGGGAAAACGAATGAGTTATTGATATGCCAATATTCATTACAAAATCTTTTTTTCGTTTTCGTTTTCGGTTTTTTTTTCCTTTCTCTCGATATTTATATAATTTTCCGTTTTGACATAATATCTGATATGACATTTGTTTTCAATGGGGGAAAGCTTTGACTTTATTTATTCATGTAAAAAAAAAGGGTTGACAGAGAAAAACTTACAAATGTATTTTAGGGAATGTATATGAAAATTTATGTATTATGTATAAATAAATGTTGTAACTTTAGATTAAAATCTGTGCTGCTAGGTTAACCGTAAACGAGTAAAACTTCTTATGTTACGTTGACGTTACCTACTCCATTACCAACCGTTCTATTAATTTATGAATTGCTAGTTGGTTTTGTATTCGTTTATATGGAAACATGTCCATTCCATTGTATGTTTTGTTTTCGTAATATTATTTTTAGTAAAAGTTGTCGTATATATTTTCTACATAATATTACTTTGGCTTTGGTTAATAAGGTACAGTTTTTCTTTTTGAATCCCACTTCTGAAATTATATATTGGAGCGGAAACAGTTTATATGTTCACACTGAGGTGCCATATGGGATATAGTATGTATGTACATTGTGCATATAAGAAAGGTGTGTGTTTGGGCAACAATGATGAGAGACAGCCAATGATTTTTGCGAAAATGATTATTCTTAGGCAAGTTGAATAGATAAGATTGAGAATTTGAGAGTTGCAAAAGTGTATGTTTGGATAGGTTTTTTTAATGAGCCACGTACTGAAGCTCTGGGTACTTTCACATAAATAAACGACCCATAAGATCAAAGAAAGTGAGAAGTCGTATGTTAAAAACTATAAATAGAAATAGATGAAGAATGGTGCTACATTGTATTCTTTGTGTAATATGACAAAGTGGCTTTCATTTGATTAGAGTCTGCCCGATGTTAGATGATGTGAGAAATTGTGTAGAACCTTATGTCATGTGTAGAAGCATGTCAGATTATGATAAATAAATATAATTATTGAATTTGGAGATTGTGATGTTGTATCCGATAGACAACACATTTCCACAAGTAATCTACAGCTAAATATTATGTATACAAAATTAGTTTGAATTATTTTAAGTTTAATGCAAAATATGTATACCTACTAAAACCCATTTGTGTTCAATGGGTCGAAAACGACCCAATCATAAAAAACTACAACAACAACAAAATTCTGGCTACATGTGGGTTAAACATTATTTAAATTGCAAAAATTAACTTTGTTAGAAGTTGAGCTTTTCTACAAGTCAAAATATATTTGTGAAAAATCAATCCCAAAACAAAAATCCTACTTTCACTTAAGAACCTAATTTCGAATTTGAAATTCCAAGAATACTGATGAAGACTGTAGGCAAAAGGATAAAAAGATAAAAATCTAAATAATATATTTAATCTTTTATTGTAAGAGTAGATAAGTACTTTGATATACTTACCATAATACCATTTACTATATTTATACGTTTTTCATAGACATACTCGTATACCTAGGTACATACTCGTATGTACATTATATCCCAATAATTATTTTTGTTTGCCATAATATTCTTTGTGATGTTTCCATTTCACGTAATTATTAATTACTAACTTGTCATAATTTTATGTTAACCCTGTAATGTTGTCATTTCGTAATAGGATCCCCAGGTATTCCTTCAAAATTATAATCGCTCCTATAGTAAGGTCGTGTGCGCATCTTCTACCATTTTCTTAGGACCAACCATACAAAATTACTATAAAGTATCAATTTTCTCACAATTCTTACATAAAATTAAAAAAGGCTGAAAGAAGGGTGGGAGAATGGTAGGGGAATAGTAGGGTAGGGGCGGGGCAGTTTAGTATGGAAGCCGTGCTTGTTGCATTTAGCAGCCTTTTTTAGTTATTTAACTATAATCGATTGTGTAAAGATAAAATTATGGTTAATGATATTACAGTATAGTTAGGCTGTACATCCGGGGAGGAATGAGGAGGAATATTCCTCCTTTTTAATTTCATTCCTCCTTTCCTCCTTTGGAGAAGAAATTCCTTCTTTTTTAAATAAATAATAAATTTGTGCGCAAAAATGTTTAAAGGTCTTATTCTGCGTTTTTTAAGTTGGTTCTACTGACTTCATATTCCGATCTGGCAGCACTGTTGTACGATAAGTCAGTCACATGTACGGCAAACGCGATTGTTTCTTATATAGATTAAACAAAAAAGTTTATTTTGCATAATTTTGTTTAGAATAACGTTTAAAAATTGAATTCCTCCTTTCCGTCGAAAATTCCTCCTTTTTTGATAATTTTTTCCTCGCTCTCAACCAAAGCTGCTATACAGCCTAAGTATAGTAAATAGTTACTAAGAAAAATGATAAAATTATTCTTACAAGTGGACCTAATACTTTTATGATATAGTAGCAAACTAGGTTAAAATTAAATCCTCACTTTCAATACAAAACACGGTTCTAAATTCGGTCGCTATATACGTTCAGTACATACTCGTATTATACAATATTAGTTACATATATATTATAATTAATAACAAGAGATTTGTTATGCGACTTACACAATAACATTGGGATTAACCCTCCTAGTATGTACCTTATACATCAGATCGTATACATCAGATCTAAAGTAACTTTTTATTAAAATTAATACTTAAACATTATTTACCCGTATTTACTCGTACTTCAAATAAAGCCGTTGTCGTAGATATGAGTTCATTGATGCATCTCTTCATATTGATAGTTAAATAATTGAAGTATGGTATTATATACGATAGTTAAATATTATATTATTAATAAGTTTTCATTTATTTTACTATACATATTTACCTAATTGATTATTAGTTATGTTTATTTTCTATGCATAATTTAGAAGCCATTCAATTTATTTAATTTGATAAAATAATAATAAATGATACAATTTCTTAAAATATGTCTAATTGATTTAATTTTCACAAAATCACATTTAATATTTAATGTAATAACTTGGATGATTTGTGTTAAATTATTTATTAGATACTACACATAATTATACCTACAATCATAGAAACATTAGATTATTATGGATTTGACCATAATGATTTCCATAATTAGATGACTATTGGGGGATGGGTTTTGGTTCAACATATTTATGTTAACAGTTTAATTTAATAATTAAACTTAATATATTTATTTAATGATATCCTTATTTAATGTTCGGTTTTTCAATTAAATCGGAACATTAATGTCCACAACTATTTTGTTTGATTTATACATACAAAAAGCTTTAATTGAACAATGTAGCGGTTGACAAATTGAGGGGAAGAGCGATTCAAATATAGATTTTGAGTTTTGTACAAATTTGGTGGCTTCATTATAATTTTATAATTTTTTTTTTTTTTTCGTAATTATAATTTGCCCAAAACAAAATTTATGATATAAAATTAATCTCCTTAATATTTTCTACTGTTTTTCAATGGATTTCAAGTTCAGATGTTTTAGAAAAAAATATTGACAAGAACAAATAAAAATGACTTTTCTTAAATTGTGTAATCGAATAACCAAAATGTATGAGGTTCTTAGGAAATGTTAGAAAAGTCTCACTAGAAGTGAAAAAAAACTTTATGAAAGTGTAAAACATATTATAAAGGCAAGAAAATTAGAATGGAAATATACAATGTTCTGAGTCATACTACATGTGATATGGTGAATATTGAACAAAAAATATTTTATAATTGTTTAAAAAAAAACCACTTAGATAATTTATTTATTTTAAAATTTTAGCGGTCAGTATTACATTTTATTAAGATATTAACTAAGCCATTTTTTTTTAAATTAAACTTTGTTAACCTCTATCAATTTTTTTTAGTTAAAGGAAAAAACTTCACGTCCACTTAGCCATTTATTTATTTCATCCTTTTTGTATGTTTTATTATTTATCTGTTTGTGCATAATGTATTTTAAATGTTCTACTAAAATAAATTAATTTATTGATAAGGTAGATTTACAACAACAGAAAAAAGAAACCCAAACCTAATGAACAAAAAATTACCGTCCTCTCTACGTTTTTGTTTTTGTTTTTGCTTTATTTTCGAAAAATTGATAAACTCATAAAACTTATCTATTATGTATGTTAATAACACAAATCATACTAATTAATTAATGTCTTCGAAATATTAAAATATATCTTCCAAACCTTTTAAGCCTTTTATACAAAAACAACAACAACAAAAAAAGCTCTGAATCCATACGAAAATTTATTAATGCGGATGTGATAAATGAAAAATCAAAGAGTTTGTTAATTAGAGATTTTTTTTTTTTATCATTTTATTAACATTTTATGATGTAATACATACACGGATATTTTTAGTTACAAAAAAAAATAACTTTACTCCCTTTTATAAAAATTAATACAATGACCGAATGTAGGTCAATTTAATGTATCATTTTAAAAGTGTTCATATATGGCGAGTAGCTATAGTAAATTGACTGAATATACATTATATAACTCCAGTTATATGTGGTCAAAGCGCATCGCGATGAAGTTTTAATTTTAATTAATTTTTTTGTTTATTTTTTTTTAAATCGTAATTAAATCGAATGTTAATTGTAGAAGTTGAGATTTCATTTTTGACATTATAAAATATAGGCTGAGAAATATCATATAAGTAAGACAACATATTTTTGAGGTATGATGGAATGCTTTCTTACAATATATGTATATTAAACGCACTCATTTAGTCAAATGTCAACTGATATAAAATTAATGTCAAAATTTATGGTATTTTTCCATAAATAGCCTTAATTATAAATGCCACTAAGTTTTTTTGGTATTTTGTTTAAATTTTCTATTAAAATTGCCAAATTCCAATGATTCTTTGTTGCTCTTTCGATATCGCAATTTCCCTTTCCCTTTTGCTAAAATAAGTATAATTTAATTAAAATTACAATGAATTAAAATAAACAAACTAAATTATTGTTATTTTTGTAATTTTCTTTTTTGGAAAATCTCGGAAAAAAATTTTGTATGATTTTCTCAAAACATTATTCCTCAAACATTTTTTAATTTTTTATTTATTTATTTAATACGAGTATAAACATAACCACACAAATGTTTGCTGGGTTTACATTTAAATTATATCGACGTTAAATACATCGGGTAATAATTACAAATTACTGAACATAAAATTAAAACACTTTCTCTACCGCATTACAAAATATATGTAAAATGTACATAGATTCATCTATCGAGAGTTTAAATTTTGGATTTAAAGTTTTTGGTGTTGTGGGAAATTTGGCATTGAAAATAGGCAAAATTCCCACAACCCTTTGACACCATCCCATTCATTTTGTTGTTGCTGTAAAAAATGTGTTTTTTTCCCACTTAATAACAATATTTTTTCGTTTTTATGTTACATAATTGTAGGTAAATAGTCACTCAGTATTATGTAACATAAAAAAAAACAACAAGACACAGTATTAAGGAAGTTTTGTTAGTATTTTTATCTTGTGATGAACAATGGGATGGTACTCGTTTGGTGTAACGACCCCTTTGGATCATTTCATAATTATAGTCATTCATATAATTCATATATAGTAATTCTATCATTAGCAATTTAAACTTCATCTAAATCCATTTCGGTAATTTCCTTGAGTTTTGGAGAAAAGTAGGAAGTTTGGCATGATGAAGGAAGCAAAAGTAATGCAAGTCGGGAGTCGATCGCTAGCCTTGAAACGATCAACACTAGAAAACACTATAAATTAGAATATTTATTTTGAACAAGTAAACAAGTAACATTCAACTAATAAATAAAAGAAGTAAACGTCGACATAGAAACAAACTAACTTTTTGGTAAAAAGGCATCCCGAACTCCACACAGGATGTTGGAACAAAAGAAGGGAGAAATCAAGAATCTGAAAGCTACCACCAGTTAACTTAAATATCTACACGTGTTTCTATTCCTACCTTCCTTTAGAATTAATTTTAAGATATTTTGTTGTGCTAAGTGAATAAAGATTTCGTTCTTGATTTAAATTTTCTAAGTAACACATGAACGGCGCCTAGTGAGCCGAAGGTCGTTACACTGGTGCTAAATATTCTCATTAGTAATTAGTTTTTAGCTACGATTTCTTGATGGTAATATGTATACTACATATGTAATTCCTGTTAATGGTAATGATCTAATAATAAAGATCCCTAAATGACATTTAATTTAAGCGTTTATAAGTTAAAAACTCTAAAAATATTTGTTTAACTCCATTTTGTACTACTTAATATTTGTGTTCTGTTTTGCATAAATTTCTATGGAACGTTAGTTTCATTAAAAAGCTTTTGCAAAAAGCTCAATGTTTACATAAAAATCTTTTTTAGTATTCAACTAAACATACATATGTGTGTACCATACATATACTAACTCACACTTATGCATACTTACACTGTCTAACTCAAGTTAATGAAACGAAAAAAACAAACATCTCATTAAAAAAAAGGGATATGAAAATAAACAACATAAATACGAAAAGAAGAAAAAAGAAGCGATTTATCATCTTCAAAAATACTAACAATATTTTGTGTTGATTTAAACAATATTCAAATAATTACTCAACGTTGTTACAACAAACACAAAAACGTAAACATAAGTTACATCAACCCTAACGAGCTTTTGATTTTCTCCTAATAAAAATGGTGTAGCTCAAACATAGCGACAAACAGCCCCAGAGCAACCATAGATTATTATACCTTTGTTTGGCTTTTGTTTTTCTTTCTTTCTGTTTTTGTTTTTTATCTTTTCCTTATTACTTAGGAGGATATTACTTATATCTATATATAATACCTACTAGCGAATAAGGATATACCTCCTCCTGTATTTATACATCTATATGTATGTGTATGTATACGTATCCGTTGTTTCGTATCTATGTATATATGTATGTATGTATTGTATGTAGATACAAAAATTTTTAGCTGCGGGGAACTTTACGTATAGCAGGGTTGGCATTAGTAGACTATGGCTGCGTAACTTAACTGTACGAGGGAGCTTTTATATATTTCATCGAAAAGTTTAGCTATCTAATATGTCCTTTGATAGTTATACCGTCTGTTCGTGCACATAAAGGACATGTGTGTTCCGTTTGAATTGAATCGCAATGCTAGAGAGTTTGGGAATTTTGTTTTGTTTTTTTTTTGTTTTTTTATTTTTTTTTTTTTTTTATTTATGTACAATGCAATCAAAATCTTTTTTCTTCTGCATTGGATAAACACGTTTGCATTTCAATGCAACGTTAACGAAGATGATGTGGATAGGCAAAATTGAATTTTATTGTACATATAGTGTAGTAGTAGATATAGATATAAATCCAAATATACAGTTTTATATACATTCATATATATACAGTGCAGACTCGATAATTACACTGTTATAAAATAAGGTCATGTGCAATTAGCGAGATTGGTACAATAATCGAGTAATTTTCGAACACCTCTCTAGTGAAACAATATCTTTAAATTATCGAAATATACTTGCTTACTAACTTTATTCTCAAAATGTCGAAAAATTCTATACATACAAAAACGACAAATAAATACATATTATTCACTAAAAAATGTCAAACAAAATGTTTTTGCTTCCAGTAGCACGACTGAATTGATAAAACGTGTATGAGTTAAACAAAAACACAAAACGCACAAAAACAATTATAATTTTGCTAAAAATAGATAAAATTGTGTTAGACATTTTATCGACTCGTGCAAAGTTCGAGTCTGTTTTTGTTGCAATTACAGGGTACCTAATATATTTATTTTGCCTCGTGCAATTATATAGAAGTGTGCAATTACAGTGTAGTGCAATTACAGTGTAGTGCAATTACCGAGTCTGCACTGTATATATGGATATATATTTTTTATTTCATTTGAAAATGCTGCGCATTTTTGCTCTGTGAATCCAAATGTGACAAAAAAAAAAACAGAAAAAGTTTATTTTTCTGTAAGTTTAGAGTTTAAATTATTAGGGTAACATTTTGCAACCATAATTTTTGTAAGATTATTTTTCAAATTTATAATGGGAGAAAATGTCGCATATATACGAAGAGCTATTTTAAATGTCAGGTCGAGGAAAATGTGAAAGTTTCGCATAAAGAGAAATTCATGGATTACAGAATTAATTATTGTTTATTATTTCAAATATTTGAGTAGTTATTTTACATTTTACAAGTGTCACAAATGTCATATTTTACAAATCAAATTAGCTAAAAATGTATAAGTTATAATGATTATAAATCTAATCTAAATAAAGTGCCTTACAAACATATACATATATACAGTTAACCCTTTCACTGCGAAATTAATGGAAGAGCGAGCGCTGTGTGCGACGTTAGGAAGGCTTTAAGACGTACATATACGGAAGTAGCACATTAAGCAAGCAGAATACAAAATTTCAAAACGTATATTTACGGGAGCGTGCTACATAGTATATTTCTTGGAAAACGTACATATATCCACGGACCTAGTACCGCGATCGGTCAACAAAAAGTATATTTTAACCTTAAGTAGTACATACGAAATTTTCCCCAAACAAAGCAAGGACAATTTTAAGGATTTTCAGGCCTAATAACAGAAATTTTGATATTAAATTTGTAAAGACAAATGAAAAATGTGTTCGTATAGAGTCGGTTCAATTATGATGTAGTTGGACAACTTTGCATGGTTGGGTGAAACCGACCAAATTGCTCAATACATTGAGTGGTTGCCTTTGGAGCGGAGGGTTCCAGTGTTTTTCGCTAATATGTCTAAATAATGACATTATCTCTAAAATGACAATGCTTAAAAATAGCGTTGAAATTGCGCATCTATAGAGGCCTACACTAAACTAAACTAAAAAAGATGTGTGAAAACCGAGGCGAAAACAAATATTAAATGACTAAATAACTAAAGATACAAACAAGAACGAAGAAAGCTTTATATTATGTATAAGTGTAATAAAACTTTTTTCTTGTTTAATGTACTTTCTATATAAGTACGTTATGTAATTACCAGACAAATTAAAATAACATTTACACCATATGTTTACTGTGTAGTGTGTATGTACTGTGCACTGTGTGTATTTAGGTATATATCTATAACTACTAATAATATGGATGAATAAATGTATTATGCACATTTCTCGTCTGAAGCGAAATATTACATGTCTATTTCTAATATGCATATTGCTTTGTATTTGCTCCAATAATAACATGATACTCGTATAAACAAAGCTTGTTGCAATCTGCTTAACTAAATACAATTTTAGCTTTTTGAATATACACTTAAAGCAGTTATTTGTCTTTTTCTTTTTTTGCGAACTTTCCAACTACATTATATATTACATCTATAGGTACCACTGCTTACATTTAACTGATAAGTTTTAAGACGCAACCATACTACGTGCAACATAATATGTATAGTACTGAAGAAATTTATAGTAAAGGAACAAAGGAGCAGTGCATTTTCTTACATTTATGTACGATTAAAATAAGAAGATATAGAGTACTTAGTTAAATAAATTATTTCTAAATACAGTTTTACCTTAATTTAATTAAAATTAATGATATTCGACGGTTTTCACCAAATTCTATCAGAAATTGTAATATTATTATACTTACTTTATAAGTAAGGTGGGAAGACGGTATAGGTGAACTTATTGAATTATTGAACACTGATGGTGTACTCCGCTTAGACTACTTAGGTAGGTATTAGTTTTCTAATATAGGTATGTACATACATATTTCTTATACGAGTATATACCTACTTAAAAAGGAAAATATTTGGAAGCCACCAAAATATAATACCTACATACCTACCTATATAGAATCTAATATCTGGCTATAAATGATTCTATTTCCATTTTGAAAAAAAAGAAAGCTGAAATAAGCTGCTAATCCAATGATAACAAAAGTCAACGACAGATGTCATTGAATATCGAATCCACTCTTGGGCGCCACTTTCTTAAGCAACATATAAAAAAAAAACTCCATTTTAAATTAATTCTATCTATCTTTGAGACTTATTTTGAATTTACTTCATTGCCAAACGGTATTTTCAATTTCAAAAAGCTTCTACGTAATTTTATGCCACAAAATTTAATTAAATTATAATTGAGTTTCCAATTAAGCTAGATACTCTCAAAATTGGTAAATTGTTTTATATGTTATGTAGGTAAGTACTTTATTATCTCCGAATTGAATGCAATACATAAGTACGTACTTATATGTATTTTATATATATACGATAGGTAAAATGTACATACATACATTCAATGGATTGTCTAATTAATACTAAATATATAACTAACTTTCTGGAATTTATGCAGGCCTATTTATTTCAGTATTTCAGATTCCAGGTATTATGTTCTACTTTCAGTTGTTTATTGTTTAGTTTGTATATAAATAAGTACTTATTCGCTACTACAATGAGTTTTCATAATTGAAGGAAAGCTTTGATTGTTATATATATGCATTATGCATACCATATGCATATGTATATGTACATCATTATATATGTATGCATTGTATAATACCTACTTTAAACTATTGAAAATGTATTGTTTTATAATTATAATAGTGTCTACCGAAGCAACGTTTTATGGTTTGAAAACCACTATGAAACCGACATATACGTTTCAGTTAGGTTTGTAGACACGTGTCTGACACCGTCAAATAATTTGTCGTTATAAATGTTTAGAGAACTGACATCCCAAGTAGTAATTTGTAGTTAAAAACCGGTAATGCAACTCTAGTTAAAAATAGCAAGAACAAAAAAGAGTTCTAATAACGTTAATAATACTTCCGACCAACGTTGCTACAACTGTACAGTTTTTTTTTTAAACTTAAATTGTTCTTACTACGTTATAAAAACTATTTTTTATAGAGTTGCAAAGAGGTTATTTAAACGTCCTGCTATGGTTTTTAAAACATTTCTTTGCAAATAAGTGTATTTATGGTTTAAAAATAGTTTATATGTAACCAGGCAACATGTAAAGTTAACTATATATTTTAAATTTAAAATTAACTTAAAGTTTTATTTATTTTATTAATATAACAATATTAATTAATATGTAAAACTATTAATTCTGATCATTGCAAATACAAATATTGTCCTAAAAACAGATATAGGGTAGGTGCCTTTAATGAAGGTTTTTTTTTTGTGTGTAAAAAAACGTGACCTATTGACATTTAATTTTAAAACCTGGAATTTCCTTTTCTCTTCCACAATTTAATTTATTTGTTTCGTATTATTTTAATGCTACAGGTGCTGAAAACAAATTTAAAAAACATGAAGATAAAAACTCGAAAAAAAAAATCAAAAGGATTTTCCTCACGGAATCACCTTTTTCCACTTTAATAATTTATTACCGGTTTTATTTCACCTTTGTTCTTGCTTATATTTGCGTTGATATTAGCCTTGCTTGTTTTGTGTTGATAATATTGCATTTTAATGTACAAGAAAAAAAAAACAGAATAAAAACGAATTAAATTTCCTCACTTTTGACTTACGAAATTTCTTCCAGATTCTCAAATCATGTAATTGTCTCGTTTACCCACTTCCGAAGAATTTTCGCTCTCTTTAGAATTTCTTTTCAACGTTTTGTCAACAATCAAAAGGTAGAAACAAAAGAAATATCGTAATGAAATTTTAATTTTCTTTTCAGGTGAGGGCTCATTGTTGAACATACATATTATACACACATACATACATATAGTCGCGCGTACGCCCCTGCAGTCTTAATTTTTACATCTGTGTCTTTATGTAAGTACATACACCTTACGGTTCACGACTTTTCCAAGTAGTATACGTTCTTAAGCGAAAATTTCATTAAATACCTTTTATTGCAATTAAAAATTTAATTTCATTTAAAGTGTTTTGTTACTTAACATTCAATACAGGTGAAAATTATTTAATGGTACATTAGAATTTATGTGTTCCCCCCGTAAAATATATATAGACGTAGGTATTCTATATATATATATAATACAATATATAAGTACAATATAAATACTCAAGACGCAACGTTTGTAGGTATCTATACATTACGTAATACTTTATCAACTTATAGATAATATTATTATGGTCGTAAAACGATCTACAGTTTCAATCGAGAGGGAAACAAAAACCAAACAATTAAGTACTTGGACAGTGTGTAATGTTTTTTTGATGATATAGCGTGAAATATGTACAAGTACATATATAGAATTAGTTGTCTGAAAAACTAATTACATTTCTATATGAATTGATGCACATGAAAACTTGATGGCATTTAGCCAAAAACGTTTGTGTTGGTCACAACCTCTATAGGAAATTCCTAGATATTTAAGGAAGGACAATCAAAATGTGTTAGTGCTAAATGGATTGTCACACCGTTTTCTTTTTCGCAATCGTCTTATTTTATGTTTTATTGTTGTTGGGACTGTTTGAGAAATTGGTTTAGAATAAAATTTTGTTTTTTTTTTTTTTTAAAGTAGTCTTCATGGTGCACAATAACCAACTCTATTCAGGGTTGTTAAAGTAACACTTTTTTTTCGAATTTGTTACATTTGTTACCAAATTTGTAACAAACTGGTAATAAATGAAACAAATGTAGCAAACTAATACGATTCCATCCAATTTAGTTTAACAGATATAAGAAATAACCCCATCACAAGAAATATTCAGAATTATTCCGAAATATTTAAGAATGGCGTATTGGCGACAATCATTGGGTTGAAAAATAGATAATACCCATTTTTGTAACAAATACTTGTAACAAATGCAATTTGATTTTCGTCGTGTAACATTTACATTTGTTACCATTAACAAATTAAATATTTTATCTATCTATCTATCTTATTTGTGATTTGTTGTACATTTCTGGAACGGTTTAAACTACCCCGCTAATTATTCATATGATGCTTAATAAAAAATACGCTTTTAAAATATATTTTTGCGGTTTGAAAGTTGAACTCAAACAGTCAGAATATATTATTCGATTTTATTTTGTGTCTAGCTTTATAGAGATTATAACAATTTAGTGGAGCTAACCAAATATTTAAAATTAAACACACGAAAATAAATTGATTATTAAATATCATCATTGCCATGATATTTTTATTGAACGCTGAATTTTTGTCATAAACTTTAATTTTTTTTTTTTTATATTTGTATCGCTACTGGATTATAATTCAACATTTAATGATTTGATCTTGGTCGAAATTTGACGAAGATATTTGACGAAGTTAATTTTCGTCTATACACTAAATTCAATATTTAAATTTTTCTTGCATATCTAAAATTATTAAAGAAATTGGTTATGACATATGTCATAAGTCTACTACTATAGTTACATAATTAGGTATAATTAACATAAAATTAAGTGTCATCGTCAATAACAAATTTTTTATTAAACAATTGAATTCCTATTGTGAATGTGTTTCTAAGGATGTTCTAACTATAAATTTCTGCTAAACGGTGTTTTTGTAAAATCGTATGTGTGGCAAATGAACAAATTCTAACACTCTGTTTTGGTTTCGAACATAATTTTGACATCTATATTCGCCACTCTGAAATGTCTTTATTTGTATTAGCTAAAAAGCATGTATGATACAAATTTTGACATTTATCAATAATCTATGATGTTGCACTTAGTTTAGTTTATTCATTGTGAAGATATCGGTTAAGAACTTTATCTTCAAAAATTTAAAATGATGACAAAAAACTAAAACAAATATTTATGGTTATCGTATATGGTAAGACACAAAATGTTGGCAATTAATAATTTGTAAGTGTCATAATTTGTTCGTTTGACCCACACCCTATGTATGCAATCACATGCATCTGTCATCGTCTTATATTCATCACACAAATAAATTAAACGAATCAAATTACTATCTATATTAGATTATGATAAAGAGAAAATGATTCACTTTATGGCAATTGATGTACAAGAGAAAAATGATTACGACAAATTAATGAACAAAAAATGTCGTCAGATATTGGCTCTAAAGCTAAGCTATCAATTTGTATATTGTTTCTGTCTTTGTTGCATAAGTTCTACAGAACAGAACCAACTGGTATGTGTTATATTTCCTAACAAAATTGTTTACTATTAAGTATACATTGCTAATATTTGTACTAATGATAATGGTTCTGTTACAAAGTAGAACCTCTTTTCGTTGCAAATGAAAAAATTATTCTATATTTTTTATGCGATTCACTCATTGTGTAAAAGGACAACGGTTTTTAGTTACAAAGTTACAGATGATAATTGTTTGATTTAAAATAAGCTGCCATTTTTTATAAAGTGAACATGAAAGGGTTAACAATTCATTTTTTGTTTTTTTTTAATCAAATTTGATTGAAACAAACAAATTTTAGGTAAATTTTATTAAACCTTTAAGAGTAACCATTTTTTTTTCTAGACAGGGGTGTAAACCTTTTTGAAAAATATTATTAAACAAAAAAATACAGTTACATATATTTTTAATTTGATATATTTTAACAAAATCGCTATAATTGAAACATAAATTCCCACGAGTCGTCAGTGCCGGTATGTACCTAACGACTAAACTATAATATGTGAATGGAAAGCTTAATTTCCGGTCAACAACTCATTAAATATTAAATTAATAAAATCTATTGTTTTTGCCACTTTTTGTTAAAATAATATTAAATTCATTGTTCTATGAAATTTTCATTTAACTAGGTACATAAGGTACATATGTACAATGTACATATATACATAGGGTACATATATATTGATTTTCATTTTGTATATCAAAGAAAATTTCTTTTATAAAGAATAATTATTAATGTATATTTAATTAATTCAAAATTTACGTTTTCGATTTAAAAGTTTTAATTATTCCAGAACAATATTAAAATATAAAGCAGACCACAATTAATTAGAAAGTTTATTTTTTTAAGAGAAAATTATTGCCAAATAGTGAAAATCGTCCAAAATCAAGAATCACAAAAGCATAAAAAAAAATTTGGTCAGATTGGCCAGATATTCATATAATTGTTTTAATAATAGATTTTTTTCACATTTATCATATTTATGAATATTTAAAAAGAACCAGATGTATGATCTGACAAAAACATATAATTATTATGATTCGTGACATATGTTTGAAATAATCGAACCAATAACAGTTAAATCATGTTATATCAATGAGTGTAAAACATGTATGTTTATATACAGTAGAATCTCGCAAATTTGAACAGAATTTTGGAATTGTTCGAGTTTTCAAAAGTATAGAGGATGTATTACTTTAAGGAAAAGCATTGAAAAATCAACACACATCTATTAACTACAAATAATATAAGACAACATTTATAATCCTGGTCCTTGTAAAACCAAAGAAATTTAATATAATATATATAAGTATCATATATAACGTACATTGTACATGTACATTAAACACATAACGTATATTATAAGTTACATAAATGTAGGTAGCAACGTAGCTAAGAAATAATTAGGCAAGAATGATAACCAATTTCAAAATATATTATTAAAAAAAAATTCTAAATTCGATGTCATGCATACACAATTGGTTGGAAATGCAATAATTAATAGAAATTTTGTTCTAATATCTATAAATAGACGTTTGTTACACACACAAATTGCATTTTAATAAAATTTAAGTTAAAAATAACAAATAAATGAAACTGTTCGAGTTTGAGAGAGTTGTGTGTTCGAGTTTTCGAGATTTTCATATAATAAGTAAAATTGTGTGCGACTTTTCGAGGTTCAAATTTTCGAAATTCTACTGTATATACATGTTGGAACAAAAAAAAAAAAACTCTGAGTAGGTATAATTTAATTAAAAAATCAACATGTACAAATCACTATTTATATTACTGCAAAAATTCAACATAAATGGGCGTAGGTGTATTTAAATTAATAATTTATTATTAATAATATTAAAAAAAAAAAACTAATATCCAAAGAATTTAGTTTTATGAAATTTATGATTTATCATATTTGGTATTTAGTATTGCGGTAAAAATCAATGAACCGAACAAATTTATTCTAAAATTGATTTAATTCATTAATAATTGTTTTATTATCATTTCATTCAAATACGGTCCACATATACATACATACTAAAATGTAAGTACATTACTACATAATCATACAACAACAATATCGATGTACTTCCATAGATATAATATTCATATTGTGTACAAAGGGGTATGACATCCATCGATCTATCTATCTACAATATATTATGATGACATATACCTACATACATGATATTAATAT
Source organism: Platyura marginata (assembly GCA_026745375.1). Taxonomy (NCBI): domain Eukaryota; kingdom Metazoa; phylum Arthropoda; class Insecta; order Diptera; family Keroplatidae; genus Platyura; species Platyura marginata. The sequence continues at coordinate 18,047 of JANSTT010019411.1, forward strand.
GTCCAGTTCGAAAACAAATCGTTCGATGTAATTTATTTTTAAATAAGGATTAAAGTGTTTGAATTTTGATTCAAATGGGACACCAATTATAATCCTATTTATGAGAGGATTTGTATATTGCCAAGATAAAATCGTCTATATACAAATACATATATGGGTAGAGTGTACCTATTATTAGTCGGATTTTCGATTAAATAAATCACAACAGCAATGGAATGAAAATGGTGAATTACTTCAAATGATTTTAAATATAAATTGAGTATATGTTATGCAATATTTTTTTAAATTGGTTACAACATTTCCATTTTTAATAATATCGGTTCTATGCACCGAAAAAGTGAAATCATAACTAATTAATTTCTCTCGCGGCTTCGGTTTAAACTGAAAATCGTCGATACCAATGAGATGCCAAGCCAATTAGATATCAAGCCAGTAAGACACTTTTACTTTACCTACCAGATAAAAGATTACAAAGCGAAAAAGACGAATTGTCCTCTTAGTTTTCGTCATTTTATAACTGACATTCTGACGTTTAGTCAACGCTACGAAATGTGGTACGTTCGATGAAGACACATTCGTGATATATGTAGAATTGTAGATTACTTAAATTTTATCAACTTCAAAATGACACCAACGTGTACAGTGGAGTAAAGCTTTCACTTCATACAAAATGTAAAATATATTCTCCCCTTCTCACTTTTTGTTCTCCTTTGTAAAAGAACCATATCGCTGGTGTCAAGGTATTAGTACGTAACTACACTTTTGCTAGTTTTACAGGAGAACGAAAAAACGAATGAAGAAAACACAAAAACATATGTAATTTCGCAAACATTTTTTAACAAAATCAAATTTTTTAGACATTCAATAAAATTCTTTGAATTCTTCGATAACCAAATTGTGAAAGAAGACAGGAACACCTACCAAATTATAAAAAAACACAAATTTTGATGTTTTGTAGTTACGTAGTAATGCAATGATACCGACGATATAATAAACAGAAATAAGTATTATCAATTTGATAAATATTTTCTTAAGAAATATCTCACCTAAAAACGGTGCTATTCTAAAAAAGAACTTCCGAACAAAAGAGAGCAATGGATCTGCTTTATAACAGAACCAAAGTCCGATTACATTTTTTGATATTTTCATATGTGTAGGTACATAATAATAAATGATAGTAGGTGAAACAACACCGGAGCTACAAGATTTGATGAGCGAAAATATTGCTAGATCAGTAAGTTACAAACTTTGTGAGAAATTCAAAAAAAAATTATTTTTGTTGGATATAAAAAATCACACCACTCCACTAATAAAAATAAACAAATAACTTATGGCTTATCTTAATATACATCTTAAGTACACTATGCTTAAACTAGGAATAGTCAAAAAGACGAATTTATTTCATATTTCCATTTAAGTATAAAATAAATTACTCATGCATTCTCAAGATATGATGTCAATATAATAACCCCCATATAATATAAAATTGTTCTCGAAATATCTGCACAGAATGAAAAACTTTCACAAACCAACCCAAAAACTCTACTCCTTCTAGATGCTGTTAAGTTAACTTAATTGTTGTAATAACTTTTTATGTCTTGCAGACATACACAATATAACAAGAGACACAGATGGCTACATTTGATAATAATTCTTACCTCGAACCCATCTGTCGTCCAAATTGTAATATTTCATTTTAATTATACTTGAAAATTATTACAAGAAAAAAAATGAATGTAATTGACTACCGACTGTGTTACGAGATTGGTGGGATTTAAATTAGAATCAGAGAGAATAAAGTTACGCACCTTTTTCATTCTACCCATCAAAAATACTGGAACAAAAGCATAATGAGTCAAGTGGTTTTTTTTTTCTTTCCTTCTCTCCTCACCTTTATAGTCAAGAACTAAATAATGGAAATTTATATCACCTGCCTAATGAAAAAGAAGCTCTTCGCATCCGCATATTTATATACATAAATATATGTTGGTTATATATATACATATGTGGCACACCTCATCTCTAATAAGACTTAATCCGGGTCTATTTCTATAGAATATTCGAGTTTATGTACGTAATGTATGCTATGGTAGAGGGGAATTGTTTAATGTGTATGTTTATTATAGGGATAAATATTAGAACAGCGCAATACGCCTTATATAAGGGTGACCAAATTCCACACACGAGTTCCATACCCTCATTTCTACCCCTGTTATACATTGAAAATAAAATATAAAAACGTGACGTAAAGTTTTCGAATTCAAATAATTCACTTTGTACGTTTGTCAAAGCCACACGAAGCTACAAGAAATTATCGAACTCTTATACTACTCTTGTGATGCTCTTTAAGTGGAAACCAAAAAAAAAATGCATTCTTTTTAATGTCACTCTTATAAATTGCCTCTAAAAAAACATAATGCATATTTTTCGGCATTTAACTGTTGAATCGTAGAACTAATTACTTTAAAGCTAAATTTTTTGAATAGGTGCAGAGTAATATATTTGATATTTTATACTTAAGAAGTAAGTGATTCGAAATTTTTGCAAATAAAAATTTTTGTCGCATTCTTAAATTTTGATCGACTAATAAATCAACATAAAAACTAAATTTCTGTAAAAACCAGTAAAGATGAAATAATTACCGACGTCCGAATGAGTCCATGTTTCTTATCTACGACTTTGTCCGAACTATTTTGTTTGTGGGTACAACAAATAATATTGAGTAAATTAAATACAAATAAAAACCGTAGAAATTACATAAAATTGATTGCAGCGCCATACCGGTAGGTCGTGGAACTTTTTGGTCTATGAATGGAGTCTTCATTTTTGTATTCTCTATCATTTTTATCGTATTCATTTTTTCCGTAATCCAAATATTTTTTGAGTAACTCATTAAAAACCTTCAAAATAACGTAAAATTGATTTCAGCATCATAACGGTAGGTCGTGGAACTTTTGGACAGACAGACAGGAAATTTTACGAGAAAAACAATGGTGTTAAAAAAAATCTACATTTAATATTAAGGGCCCTTACAAACTCCATTCCAAAGTTATAATACCCTTGGATTAACATCATACGGATATAAAGAGTGTTATAGGAGAGTATAACGAGATACTTACAAGAGTAGTGAAACATATATATGTTGTTAAAACTAAGAGTGATTTATGCCAAAATAATTATATAAACTTCTTATTATAAGTATGGAGACGTAAAAAGTTTAAATATTAGAAGTAGATCTTTATGGGACGCAAATCGGTTTTTTAGAGTTTATGAATTAATTAAATCAACCGAAGAAGAAAGTTATAAAATGTTTTCTTATTAATTTCGTATCTTTTTTGTACCTATAGACAAGTATTTAACGCACATCGATAAATAAAATCGGAAAAAGGTCAAAAAAAAAAAATCCAAAATTCTTCTGTTACGGCATTAAGAGCAATTTCAACTTTTAATATAAAATTTGCCGTAAGGTTACTTATGATATACCTACCTATACATTCTAGCATATAAGCCATGCTGATTTGGTTTTTATATATTCTTTATTTAATCCAAGACAAAAGTTATCCAAATTTTATAGGTCACGCTTGAAAAAGGTTACCCACTGCTGTATATTAGAAAACACAAATAGGCTTAGAGTTTTCCATTTAGAGCGATATTTTTGAGTCCCGGTATTATTAGATCGATCCATAATAAATTGAATTTGCATAACGATGAATGGGGTGGTTCAACTGAGAAAATATATATATAGAAATAAAATTCAAAAAAAAAATGGAAATATTTCCAGTATTCGCTTTTAAATAGTTGAACAATATACATATACATACATACATATATACCTATTTTAATAAACAAGCAAAATAAAATTGATTTGCTCGCATCACTCTACCAAAAAATTGACTATTGAAAAACAGTCACGGACTGCTACCGTACGTGAATTAAATACAAAAAAATTTTTGTTCATCACACACAACAAGCTCCGCTACAGAATAAAAAAAAAATGTTCAACTTCAATATATTTGCTCAATTAAGCACGCACATTAAACTGAACTCTATTTATGTAGAATAGAAACATCCATTTTTATATAGGGAACTGGGAAAGGCATATATATAGAGTAGAGAGTCTGTACCCCTATACTGATTTTGTATAGATTTTTTTAGATGTCCTATCCAACGAGAGAGGGGAAAAAAATCGATTTCGTCCATCTATCTACATTTTATTTGTTCATTAAAAAAAAATAAAAAAACTGACCCAAACTCCTCTATTACATCCATACCTATACATATTACCTGGCTAAGTAAGTAAGTCGTTCGTCAATCAATATTATGGTCGTCTTGTTGCAACAAAAATGTTTTAGTTTTGAATAATACATTATTGATATACACCTGCTGCTTATGTAGTATAACATCTTTTTGTTTTCTTTAATTCCTTTTCCTAAACTCATACGTGCATGCATCCATTTTTTTGGCTGAGGCTATTCTTTTATAAAGACACCTGTCGATATTCACATACACCTGAATTTGTTCCCTTTTATATATAACCATGCAACCATAACGTTAATGTACAAATGTTAGATATATGTATGTATGTATGTATGTATAAAGCAAACATACTTAGAAGAAGAAGAAACGTACAGTAGAACCTAGATTATCCAAGTCTCGGTTATCCGAGTTTCCGTATTAACCAAGGTGAATTTAAAAACAAAAAACTTTTGTGTTAGATTGAACCGAAAGAAAAGGATTTTTATTTGTACATTTCATAAATAGAAGTAAATCATTGTATTACAGTATCCAATTACTTTCATTTGAGTACATTATCAAACCTTCCTTCCTTGTTTAAAACTAAATTATTTAAAGCCAAATAAAATAGATTTTGAAGTAAGCATGGCTCCAAATCAGTCTATAAAGACGTAAATGACGCGGAAAATTTTACTTTAATGGTTTTCCCACGGCCTACCATATTATCCGAGTTTTTGGTTATCCTAGGTCTGCCCGGTCCTAATTACCTCGGATAATCGAGGTTCTACTGTTGTTCTGAATAGTATGAATGTACAAAAATTTAAATCTACCAAATCCATTTTGGTTAAATTTTAATTTTTTTTTTTATAAGAACCGACTATAATTTGATAATTAATTTTATCAAATTTATTATGGCAACGTAATTTACATACTTAACAATAATATATATGGACCGCACCCAAAATGTCAACTCGTTGCTTATTTGACTAGAAAACAGTTCTACTAGCGAAGAACGCGAAGTTCTTTTTTGTTCTTTTTGTTGTTTTAGAATTTTAGATTAACTTAACTAAAATGTTCCTATTGTGGCATTTATCCGTTCTAAACCATATTGCTCTTGAATGTTCATCTCTTCTAATATCTACGGCAAATGATCTTCGTGCGGTGGTGTACTGCCACGATGGAATCATCCCAATAATTCATTAACATTTTAGTATATGCAAAATTATAGAAGTGCATTCGATGCAACTATAAATAACTACCTATTTTCGCATTACCACTTACTAAGTACTGTGTAGTGAACTTCTAAATCTCTGAATGATTTAATAAGGTGGAAGTTTTCTTTTGACGCCAATACGTTCGCTTAGACTTATATATTTCTTAAAAAAATTTAAAATACGTACTAAATCAGTACTAAAAATTTAATTGTTTAATAACTTTAGAGGGGGTTATATTTATTATTTAAAAGCCACTTTTTCCGATCAATTTTCACTTCAAACTATTGGAAAAACAAAGCGTTCTGTAGCACCGATTACAGAGCTATATTTGAGACTGGACTGAGCGATTGTCAAAAATTTTAAATACCTCTGTGCATTATAGCCCGTCTAGAGGCGGTCTGGGGAATTAGAGGGGGTTCAATTATTTGACTAGTTTGGTATCAGATCACCAAATGAAAATTTTCCTAATTTCGAATTTAATCAGCGAAAAACTGTTTTCTGTTTTTGTTCCAAATTTCTGCACAATTACATTTGTGTTTACATTAAGTGTGACAAAATGTCTTTAATTTGGGACAATTATTCAAAATTACCGATTTCAATTTCGTTTCCGTTTACCCACTATTAATAGATAGCAAAAACAGAATACGGCAGCGAAAAAGTTCTAATGACTATAATTGAAGTAAATAGTTACAGAAAATAGCATAGAGCATTTTTCTTCTGTCGTATACACTAATGAAAATGTGTTAAGCTCCGGCTTCCATGTTCAGCGAACATTAACGTAATTACTATGCCACACAACAAAACGTTAGACGTTCAACGAAATCCAATTGAACGTTTGTATTAGTGAACACATCCGTTAATAAATTCTGTTATTCTCTATTCTGTAAATTCTCTTATTAATCTGTAGGAAAAAATTCGCTATACTTACCGTGAACTAGGAGAATTTATTTTGACCAAAAAATAACAAAATGGTTGAACTTTTTTGAAAAATGAAAATGGTTTTTTTTTAAAAAAATATTCCTCCATTTTAAAGGGTTACCGTTGTCTAAAAATTACAAGAGCATTTACAATTAAATTCTGTGAAAGATGAGTAAATTTTTGAAAATTTTTGGTTTATCATTCATGTAAAAAAATGGATGGTCCTTAAAGAGTTAACTTTTTTAAAAAAAATTATTTACCAAAAAATGCTACAAATTCAAAATTGTGACACTTTTTTAAAAAAAAAACCGCCAAAAAAGAGATGTTCGGTGAACGTCCATCGTTTCCATCAAAATGACTTAATTTTTTGTATCATTCAATTCTCTAAAGCCGTCAATGGTTCTGACTGAATTACTTTTACCTGAAAATGGAAGCCTTAGCTTTTCAAAAATTTACCATCTTTGCTGCTCATTTTATAATAAAATCATTAATTTCGACTTAGTCCATTCCTTTAAATGCTATATATGCCTGTATGATGTATGCATACTATCTATTTTGTAATTATGTCCATATGTTATACATTAAAGGTGAATTTAATCGACTTACCTTTGTATGCATAATGCTGCACCTTGTGATAAAATCTCTATAAGTACGTCGTCTATATATGTATGTATGTATACTTACTACTGGTTATCCATACTAAAACATTAATCTAAGTTTCTATACTCATTCGTCTATCTTTCCGTTTCGGTGGTGGTAGTAACGTCCTAAATCGATTCACAATGGGTTTAGTGATAGAGCAATTGCATATCAATTGCAATTTACCGAACATTACTGCATTTAATGTTTTTTTTTGTTTTTTTTTTTTTTTCTACATCCACAAAATATATCGTGAAGAGACTTTCTTTCTCTAAATTGATGGAACAGATTAAAGGGAATTGAATTTCCCTTCCCAGGTTTGTCATTCTCAGTAAAATATTTGTGTGTTGCATTTTATTTTAAGATGTATAAACAAATTGTTTAGCAAATTGATTTTTTTTGTATTGTGTATTTATTCTACATAAATAGTAAAGTAGGAAAAAAAAAACAAAACCAATTTTTTTTTTTCCTTTTGAGATAGAAAAAAAATATCATATTGAGATTTCCGTCTGGAAAAATCTTTATACATACAACATGACATGGGAAAATTGGTTAAATTTTTCTGAAATAAACCATTTTTTTACAATAATATCTTGCTGATGAGTGACATTTCGCTTTCTTTCCTGTTTATGGAATAAATCTCTGGCGGCATAGAATTCTATATTTTTTTTTTCTACCAACAACATAAATATCAACAAATTATTTAATATCATAAAGCCAAACAAACAATTCAACAAGAAATGCATTCAGTTTGCACATTATTATGCATGACACTATAGGCGGGGGCAATGATGTCACATTTTCTATGGACACACGGTTGAATCGTTGACTCTATTTTGGTTTGGGATGGCGTGAGCATTGCATACAAATGATTAGAGAAAAAAAAATTTGCTTGCCAAAAAAAAATGAATTGTGAAGAAATCGTGTCTGCACATAGAATTTATGAGGAAAAATCGGATGTTATGTGAGATATTTTGTTAGGATATGCATTTTGGATATTAATATTAAATTTGTTATTTTTGATTTTTCAAAATGATTGATTTACTTGTTTGCATATAAGGAACATTTGGAACATTTGGTGTTTCACTTTGGTTTTACAAATATGTAATTGTTTACATAATTTTTCAGCTTTATGCATATTTATTTACTTTACTTATTTTAAAAACAAAATGACATTTTTCTAGGAATTTATTCAAAATTTATTAAAAATGAAACTACACTAGGGATCAAGTGTATTCGTAAAAATCGCCTTTAGATATAATGTAATTTTTACGAATACTCTTGATGCCCAGTGTAAATTTAAAAAAAAGCACTGCAGTTTATACACTGGGGAACAAGAGTATTCATAAAAATGCCCTTTAGAAATAATGTAATTTTTACGAATACTCTTGATGCCCAGTGTAAAAAAAAAGCACTGCAGTTTATACACTGGGGATCAAGAGTATTCATAAAAATGCCTTTTAGAAATAATGTAATTTTTACGAATACTCTTAATGCCCACTGTATAAATGAATAAAAGCTATTTGCTTAATATTGCCATCTTTTTAACAACTGATGCCAAATGTCCAATATTTTTCTAAGAAGGGGAGAACGTTCCGATTCATCTGAGTACTTAATGGTCATAAAAATAGAAGTAAATTTTCAATTACTATATTATTTTAATGGATTTAACTCCCTTAGTGAAGCAGAATTCCCAAATTAAGATCAATGAGTCCTGATGATATATGTAAGTATTTAGTTCATATTCGAAAAACACAGAAAATTACTATCCACTTCTGTTATAGACCTTCAAGTGGCGTTTTGTTTGCCTATTGGAAGAATGTAACCCACATCTATTTACGATCTACTTATCTTATTTTTGGGAACTGAACTAGCATCAAATAGAAATCTACCACGTTAAATTTGGCATGATAATGATTTAGGCCATGTATACAGCAATGTTATGTGTTCATTCGTTTTAGTAACAAATTCCAATCACACATGACACGCTTGTGATCGCACAGGAAAAAGTGTGTGTGTAAAGAGCCCTAATCACTTTACAACAGTCATTATTTCTATTACAAAACTATGATTTTGGTAACAAATCATATCTAAACTATGTAAATCTTCCAGAGAAAGCAAGAGTTTAGGTACAGGGTGGCGCACGAGTTTTATATTGAACGCACTGATTTCACAAACATTTCCACAGACTAGTGCATTGCGTAGAAATTTGGCGTAATTAATTTTACCATAGGTGCAGGGTTGCATAAACATCAATTTTATGCAATAAAAAAAATCAGTAATAATGAGTTAGCGGGTATTGTATATACGCCTATCTTACGATTTGTAGATTAGATAGTGTGAAAATGAATGTCTTTTGAATTGTAAAGCTTCGACTTCAAGACTAAGCACATTCCATTAGAAGCAATCTTCACTTCAGCATACACTATTTACATGGTTATGAACATATCTACGGCTTGTTGTGTCTCGTTTTACACGATTTCGATTTACACGATTTATCGTAGAACGTATCTATCGTGCAAATCGAGGGATGGGTGTATAATGTAACAAACTCTTGCACCTCTCTGTGTGTATTCTACTGTACATTTGTCAAGACATTTGTATTTAGAGGTCAATTCTCTTTCTCAGTAGTACGTAGTACCAGACCAAATGTTTGAAAATTTGAATTAAGCTAAAAACTGAGTAAAAGTACATTGTATAATTAAGTTATAGCTGTTGTCATCTTTAAATGATGTTCAGTAGCTACGTATTATGTAATTTCAACCTTTAAATTATTCATTTCTTTACAAAATGATACAGAATGAACTTAAAAAAAAAACAACTAAAATATCATCATTCTTATTTCCTTATTTCCTTTGCAAACAACACCCCCCGAAAAAAAATAAAAAACATAAAAATAAAAAAAAAGAACTGTTCAGCGTTCCAATAAACTCATTCATAATATTAAATTACCTTGCTCTGCACATACAACGTAATTGGTCTCTGCTGTGAATTGATAATGGAGAATATAAGGACGTGGAACAAGTTTTTTTTACGTATTTCCTGTCCATCATACGGCCTCATGCAAGTCAAGTGAAGTTAAATTTTATACCTCAAAAGTTATTAATATAAACCTGTACCTAAAGATGGTATACAAGAGAGGTGCACGTTATAGTGCAGTGTATACGAAATGGTGTGCCGCGGAACTGTATGCGTAGTAATTGGAATTCGACCGGCAATAAAGGGAGTATATATGGGTAATGTTGAGCATTAGGGACGCATTGGAATTCCTTACAGTTAACATATTCGCGGACAGCAATATTTTTTATATGGAAAGTAGCTAGGCATGACATATCTTATCTAAATTAAACTTCGTATATGGGTCTGAATAGAAGTTTGAACTTATAGGGACACATAAACCAACTTTAAATGACATGTGATATATTGCTCGACGGTAAGTCGCGACTTGCATTTATGACAATGAACTTTTGAGACGCAAATACTGCCTTGTCCTATGAGTGGTCATTCATCGGGCATATCCCGTCTTGTCCACCAATGTGCTAATAGCAGGATTTGAATTAATTAAAGTTGTTGAGTTCTCAGCTTCTGACCCAAAATTTTTGCCAAAAACTATTCGGTTGTAGTTAGTTCTCAAAAGAAGAGTAGTTGAGGTTAGACTACGTACATAGTAAACGCGAACGGACAACGGTGATAGTACCTATAACCGTGCAACTACGTGAGAGAGAGTTTTGCCATCCATCAAAAATACAAGCGTTTAGAGTAAAAGCGTTTTGTTGCGTTTCAAAGCGAAGAAACAGTTTAGTACTGTTTAAATGATTTAGCGTGTGCGCGTATAGGTAATTTTTTAAAATTTTCTTCGGGTGTTATTGTGATTTTTGGTGCGTTTCACTATGAACACCTTTGCTTCACTTAAACACTTAAAATCTTCTCTTTGCTCTTCACTATATACGTAGCCTTAGGTCTCAGTCAGACCTTTTTGAGGAATATACTTAAAAATGTTCCGCGGCCACATTTTATTGGAAAACGCTACCTTATAATATTCTCCTTCATATATGTAGATATCCAAAGATATTGATTGGTGTATAGTAAACACTATATGTATAAGGTATAAGCTATCGTCTCTGTAGGTACAACATAAGTACATATATATGTATGCATACTGCTATATGTATGTATGTAGTTACCTCTAGGTACTATAAGATAAACACATAAATGTGCAATGAACTGCAAATAGACGGGATATATTCGAGTTTTATACCTCCAGTTTCACATATCAAGATTATATTGGCAATGATTTTATTGTGAAGAAAAGTTTGAACTTCATATCATTCACATTCACATAACCAAATACTCTACACATATATATACGTACATATAAATTATGTAATACTAAAAAATCTCAAATACTATCTCGTGTCAGGGGGTGCGTGCTCAAAAGCTGCGTAAATCGATTTTTGATTTGACAAGCTTCAGTAACTCAAATTTAGTTATAGTTAATGGCCATTTTTTCCCAAAATAAAATTTTTGATTTTTTATTTATTTACCTCAGCCACCATACCTACTGAATATAAATTCACGCATTACACATACATTATGTACAAAAATATACATAATATGCTTAAATATCAATAAAATTGCAAATGAAATTAATTTAAAAACGATTATAAAAAAATCCAAAATAACCGGATGGAAAACACATCTTAATTGCAAATTATATCAACCTTTTTTGAAAAACAAATTCAAAAAAAAAAAAAACAATATCTGCCAAGATGCACTTAATATTAAGAATATTATCGTTGCGAGAACACACCATTAAAGACGGGAATATTACAATAAATATTGCAAAAGTGGAAATGGAATAACATGTAAAATGTGATTTTTAACATTTCTGCATCCGGTGTAAAACTGGTAAAATTGTACTTACCGACCGAGTGGCAATTAGATGTCTTTGTAGAAACAGCTTATAGGGGGCAAATCATTCTCATAGTTGTGATTTTCTTCTTCTTCTTTTTTTTTGTCTTTGCGAGCATTAGGTATAGGTACAGGTACCTACATACCTACTATTTTTTCTTTTTAGTTTGTTTTCTTGCCGGTTGCCGGTGTAAAATAAATGATAAAATGATAAAATAATAAAAGGGGTGGTGTAGGTATAGATAGATATGTATAATCAATTAAAAATGGCATCAATTACGTAATTAAAAATATATCAAGAACATTTATAGAGCTTATCGAAAAAGTTAAGTAATTTTTGTAATTCTATCCTTAATATGTGTGTTTGACAGTAGATGGATGTAAAAAAAGCATCAAACTTGTCTCGATAAAGAGTTCTCCAATATGCTGTGTCTTCCTCAATCGCCCTACGTACTTGAGATATACGTTCTCCATTGGGATCACATTCTTCCATGATAGTCAATAAATTTCTCAAAATGCATGAAGACTACGATAAAAATCTTTAAAAAATTAATTTTTTTAAAATGTACGAAATAGCGAATTATACGAAAGTCGATGACCACCTGTATTAATTATCACGAAATTAAATCCCACCGGCAAAATTTTCATAATAATTTGGTTTTAAATTTAAAAAATCAGAAATACCTATACGAAAATGTCACTTGCAAAAAAACAGTATTTTGAATATACTAAATGAGTGTGTTTATTTCTGCTTCAATTTGATGTAATGAAACGGTTTAATTCATACAACGAATATGATCAAACTTTTACCAAGCACAGAATATATTTTATTTTTACCTTCAAACTTTAAGAAGAAATGCTTCATTTCCATCTTTTTGTATAAATTCAATTTTTAATATTTATCATAACAATATATTGGGCCCCTTATTCGATAAAAAAACTATTTGCATGACCCTATTCCATATCAAATATTCACATTGCCTTTTTTTCCTCTCTCTCTCTTGTGCTAACACAAAATTAAAAATGTAAAAAAAAGTATAATATTCCTAATAAAAAATTTATGAAAATGGTATATTTATAAGGGTACATTGTACATGGGGATATTACATGTAGCCATGTTAGGTTACCAAACAAAAGTAACGGGCATAGTGCATGCCCAAGATAAAAGAAATTGATTTTTTTCTCTTTTTCTATGATATTGTGTGTGCTTCACTTTTATTTTTATATACATACACTGAGGCCGTTGTGCCATAGAGGTAGGTGGTATATCTATGGAAGAAAAAGGCAGTTGTACCTGGAGGGTAAATTGTTATAAAGTATACAATATGTAGAAAACTTGCGAGTTTTGAAAACAAAAACACAAAAAAAAAAAAAAGAAGAAAGCAAATTGGATTTGCTAGATAAGAAGGGGTACATATTTTAGTTGTTTAAAGCTTGATTTGTAATTGTATGAAAATTTGGCTAAATTTGATACCCGTCCCTTGTGACATCAAACATATTTATATTGTGAATTTGATTTTTAACCTTTTTGTTTCATTATATTTATACCCGTATGATGTTAATCAAAGGGTATTATAACTTTGATCCGGAGTTTCTAACACTCCTTAATACTATGTAATGTAGAAAAACAAATTTCAACGTCATCGTCTTTCTCGTGAAATTCTAAGTCGAAATCGGACAAGATATAGGGGAAGCCGTGGTATAGTGTGCACATAATTTTGATATTTAAACAATTCATTTACTCGAAACATAGTCGGAATGTAGAAAAAATGCATATTTATTTTATTTATTTATTTATTTTAATGGCTTACAAACAATGATGAAATATTATATTGTTAGCACAGCTTATAACTAAAAACTAGAATTAAATAAAACAACTCATCTTACAGCTAGATTAAGTGTGCGTTACAAATTTATATTTTTAATCTTTCACAGGACTTTTTTACATTTGTCACACGATTTAAAACTAAATACTCAGATAGTAAATAGCACAAAATCAAATTATTTGTTCTTTAGTAACATTAAAATTCACGCTCATCATAAATATCCACAATATGTTCACGTTTAACCAAAAGTATATCCTTCAGGCATTCTCTAAATTTTGTTACGACGCACATCGGTTTCTTCCCTTTAAAAAAAGGACTATTTCCATTTATGAAGTCAATTTGACGGACAGTCAAATGGTTGAGAAAATTATGTAGGCAAAGACATTGCCATGGATTCCCTTCCAGTGACACCTTCTCCAATCGTTGAAAGAAATTGTGTGTAATATTTGGGAAAAATGTGATTTTATTGTGATCAAATAGCAATTCCTTGAGCTGAAGCATTGAATTGAATATTAATTCGGGTAGATCTTCAATCAGGTTGTGGCTAAAAGCCAGCGTCGTTAATTTCGTTAATGGCAAAAATGCGTCAGCATTGAGATTAGTTATCGCATTGTTTGAAATACTTAAATATTTCAAATTTGGTGCGTTTGAAAATGCATTGGATTGGAGAACGTTTAAATGATTCGATTTCAATAACAAGTCCCTTAAATTGTGAGCGGGTCGTCCAAAAATGTCTCCATTAAATGTTTTCAAGCTATTTCCCGACAAATCCAATATTTCAAGTCTTACCAGATCCTTAAACGTTCTTGGTTGGATGTTCAACAGAAAATTATCATGAAGATCCAGTTTCCATAATAATGTCAATCCCAAGAACGAGAACTCATTCAATTCTCTTATTATATTTCTGGATAAATCTAACTCACCGAGATATTTAAATTTAGAAAATCCCTCATTCATCAAACGCTCAATGTTATTCTCAGTAAGATTGAGCTTACGTACAAATCGTACGGTAAGAATTTCACTCGTTATTCGTTTCAATCTATTGTTAGATACATGGAATAAAAGTAGGTTTTCTAGTGTGACCGATTCCAGTTGTTGTAGATAAAGCGTTGAGATGTTGCCAGATATTAAGTCTTGTACATTGGTAATCGTGTCAAACTCAAATGATAAAACCTGAAAGCAATACGTTTACAGTAAAGCCATTTTATGTATAATTAATTAAGAATCTTACACGCTCCATGAAATTGTAGCTCAAGTCCAAAAATACTAAAGATTTCAATTTTCTATTAATAACAAAGTATGATAACTGATTCGACTTTAAGTATAATTTTTCCAATTTCGATAGATCCGAAAAGGCATCATTTGCAATAAATTGAATTTCATTGTTCGATAAATCCAGGTAATATAGTTCGGTCAGTGTATTGAACTGTGCTCGTTGTAATGATGTGATTCGATTATTGTTTCCAATGAAATACTTAATTTCATTCTTTGGAGTAAACCAATTCGCTTTTATTGTATTGATTTTTGTTCCCGATAAATTTATTCCGTACAAAGCAGTAAATTTGGTTAATCCATAATCAGCCAGTATAAGATCGCCAGCTTTAAACAGATCAAGACTTACAATTGAGTTTAAGTGAGGATTATCATACTCTGAAAAAAAAACCAAAACATTTAATTTTATAAACTTTTTTAAGATGTTCCATGAAACTTTCACGATTCCTATCGATCTAATCTTTAAATTATAACCGGAAAAAAAAATAATGGAAAATCTTTCGCAATTCAGCATATCAAAATGTTACCTTCAATTCTGAATACTGAACCTGGTGTATTGATGACGTTCAAGCCTATCCAAGTTGATTGCATGTGTTGGGCAATTTCCTGCATTGATGAAACATTTATACAATCAACATAGCCATTAGAAAAGGAATAATCCGCCGAATAGACTGATTGCATTTTTAACTGGTAAATTATCACAAGCGCCGAACAAAAAATTTCTATTTTAATCATTTTTTAATTATTTTAAGTGAACTACTTGTCTGTACACGTACGGTCTCCTTCTAACTAAGTACCTACTTTTACTTTGAAATAATTTTTATATTTAAATTCAGTCTAAAATGTTAATAAACAGGCGATAAGTTCTGATAGGGTATCCCGATATCAGTGACAGGTCACGCATTTACGATTCAATCGCAAAAAACGTTAGTGGGAATTTCCAAAAATTATATTAAACGAAATAATTTGGCATTTCAACAAAGAATAAACAAGTGATAAGTTCTAAAAGGGTATCATCCGGTATTAGAGAGAGGTCACGCATTTACGTTTTAATCGCACGTTAGTAGGAATTTCCAAAATTATATTAAAACAAATTATTTCGCATCTCAACAATCGACAAAGTTAAGTCAAGTAACCGAAGACTTAACTGTTATACCCGTATGATGTTAATCGAAGGGTATTATAACTTTGGTACGGAGTTTGTAACGTCCCTTAATATTTTTTTAACATGATTGTCTTTCTCGTGAAATTCTAAGTCGAAATATGAGTTAAAATCTATCTTTTCACATCATTGATGGATCTTCTTTGTGTTTATGTATAATATTTCGGCCAAAGATTTCAAGGAATCATTTTTATGTACTTTTCAGGAGAAACATCAATTGTATCCTGAAAAGTACATAAAAATGAGTTAGCGGATATTGTATAGTATATAAGCCATCGATACGTACTAATGTTTGTTGCTGTTTTCTATAGTAAAGCTACGTTCATATTTGTGTTCCTACGCTTGTGTTCATTTTCGCTTTATATGCGGCATATGAAGAAATTAGATCGAGCGTCGCGAACGAAAGCGGTTTTGCGCGAAATTGTCCTGCGAAAGTCTATATTCATTAGAATGCCGAAAAATCGAAGAAAGTGACGCTCGCGTGTTTCAATTATTTGCTAACCAGCATCAAAGATGTGCAACAAGAATTTTCGGATTCATGACCAGACAGAATTAATCGAAAAATTCGTTTTTTGAAATTCAATATTACTATAATTTCGGAGTCAAATTCAATCATACCACGCCTGGACTTTTAATTTTTAAGACTAATAGTTCGTAATTTATCAAACTAACTAACTGGCTATGAATATGAAGTATAAACTTATCTTAGTAAGCTCAACATCTGAACAGACATTTTTGTTAAATCTTTATTGAGCAATAGAGCAGTTTAGAAGAAGCTACCTAATCGTGTCTAATTTCTACTCAAAATGTATTCCAGTTCAATTTCTACTGAACTTTAATTGTAAGGAGTAATCCTTTTGAAGAATTATGAAATCGGATCATTAATTCCTCAAATCCGGTTATTGCATTTAATACAGGCAGTCAAACCTGTTTTTGTATGGTCTTTTTTTGTGCGATTTTTTTTATGCGGTCTCTATCCACCGCACAAAAACAGGTTAGAGTGTACTTCCTATCTACACTATGTACAACGATGGTTCATGATTGGAGATTTTAAGAGATTTGCATTGATCTCTATTCTTATCCAAGATGGTTTATGCATAGAAGAGAAGGGTATTTTGTTTTACAACAAAGCAATTCTTAAGAACATAGGCTTTATAATAGTGTCAACGTCCAAGAGACATACATATACCACAAAATAAAAAAAAAAGGTACAACACATTCATCCTTATTCGAGCCGTACACAATTCCCATACGGTTGAATGTGCTGTCAATTTGGCAAACACCTCTAAATAACACAAAATCCAAAGTTAAGCACAACACAGAGAGAGAATTCCAATGCCGCAATATTCTCAAATGCAAAAATTTGTTCCCCTTATATTACTATTATTTTAGGGGTTTCGAAAATTGGCAAATTCATAGCTTTAATATAATAGAGAAGGAAGCATGAAAATGTACACAACTGCTATCAACTTGTATATTTGGTTTTGTACATATTATAAAGAAAATGGTGCTGGATCAATGGCTTAGTATAGGAAGTGCTTTCCTTACATCCCAATTTATTGAAACCATATAATAGAAAATAAATATTACATTTGAAAATTGGTATGTGCGTGTCATTAAAAGATTTTAATAATGTTAATGGGAGCAAAATTAATTTTAAACAGCCTTTTGGTGTTTGTTGTCAGAATAAGTAATTAATGAAAATGTGGCTTGTAGCACGCTAATAGAATTCTATTCGAACTATTAACTGTGTAAAATCATGTTCCTTTGTTGTTACTTGATGTCTATTTATCTTGTCACTTGTCTGTAGATATTACTCTAATTATTATCTAGGCACTTCTAGGAGATATAGGGATGTTGTTTATTTTAACCATTTTACGTAGGTACAGTTGGAAAACTATTTTAGAGAATTTGACTACATAGAATCAGTCAGCATATATTTATGAAGGTGACAGTGACTGACCTCATGTGGTATGAATCTTGGGATGAACAACAATTTTTCAACTCTTTGGATCGGAAAAATTTAAGCGTCAAACGCCATCGTACTAATTATGGGATTTTTTCCGCAATAAGTATCACAAAAATGTACAAAAATAAATTCAGTTGCTATTAAGAGACAAAACAGCCTTAAGAAAGTGTATTAAAAAATGAATAAAAATTGACATTTCTAAGTAAATCGAAAAAAAACTGATCAAATGAAGCTGTAGGACTAGGTAAAGTAGCGCAAAGTTAATAAATAAATCAAATGTGGCCCTTTGGTAAAAATCTTTGAACTTCCCCTGCTCTAAATTCGGAATCCCTTTGAGAAGGACTCTTATCACATTCTTTGTGGATTCTTTTTGTGCTCTTTTTATATTGATGAAGAAACTAATTGATTATCGGGCACCCTTTCGAACCATTGAACCTAGACCAAAATAGTGATAAGCAAACGCAATTGCAGTCTTGATCTTGACATTGGGTCTTGGTGTTGGTCTTGCTTTTGTAGAAGATTTCTTGGTCTCGATCTTACAAAATTTGCAACACCAAGACCGATTTTATTCTTCATTAGACTAAAAACATCTGATAACGACTATTTATTTTTATTTTTATCGAAAATTGTCAGAAATAAAAATAATTTTTTATCTTCAGTTGCCATCTTGCATCCCGCCACCATTTTGAAGAAATTAATATGGCAACGTGGAATTTTGTGTCAGTATATTTATGGTGATGAAAGATTTTTGTTACTGCAGACAGAAAAAATATTTTTTTGTTTTAACGTTGTCTACCTCCTATAGATTATTTATATTGCCTCAAAAAAACATACAAAAAAAAATTATTTTTAAAAATACAGAAATAAAGCTATCAAAATATTTGATTTATTTTAAGCTCAGATAATTATAAAAATTTATATTCAGACAAATTTCTCATTAAATTTTTTGTGTCTCTTTGTAAATCATTTTTATTTTTTTTTTTTGTGAAATTTTTCGAAAATTATATTGCTTTTTACCTTAAAAGTACATCCACACAACAAACAAATCGCCCACAGCTCACGCATCACATCTCATTTTTAGATGAATAGAGATGATGATGATGATGATACTCTTAAGCCATTCAAAAAGCCTGCAGTATCTTTTCTTTTCTTTTTTTTTTTTATTATTATGTAGCATTGTTAGTAACTAAAAATAATTTGAAATTGTGCTCGATGTTGTCATCACAAGACTGAATGAAATTTGATATGTTAACACGTGTTACCATAGATATATGAGTATGTTAAAGTCTCCAACTGTGTTCTTTTAGTTATATTTACGAAAACATACACGATTAGAACAACTTGGAGCTTATGGGCCATTCTAATATACCACAATATATGTATACATAGTAATGTATCCATCATATTCACATATGATGTCGTCATAGTCCAGCATACATAAATGGATATGGAGAGAGAGTGTTGTGTACAAAAAAAAAACAAAACAAACAAGATTAAAAATCAAACAGTAAATGATTAAAAAAAAAAATAAAAATATTAACAACGCCTCCATAATTGTATTGAAAAAGCTTTTGAAGGAGTGATTGAGCGACTTGTTCTTTCAATATTCGTTTATTTATATTCATGAATGAAATTTTCAAAATGTGTGCATGAATCGACATTAAGAAATAATGAAACTAGTAAAACTATAAAGGTAAAACCGGTTGTGACCAGAAAGAGGCAAAAAATAACCAACTAAATAAATATAAAAAACCTAATTAATGGGATAGACGAATGGTTCAAGGCTAATACATCCGAATCATAATGATAATAATAATAAATAAAAACATTCAAAGAAAATATGTTGGTAATGCAAGCTACAACTTGATCAAATAGAATAGATTGATGTCGTACAGCGTACTGCAAGAAAGAGAATAACAAATGATTAATTAACAACAATGTTTAAGAAGACTACTGTTTAAAAGGGGGAGAAAAAAAGAACCGAGAAAAAGGAAATTTATTAATTAACGTCGTTTTCATATATACAATTGGCAATAAACAAGGGGGCCTCCATGTGGCTTCAGTTGTCCCAAACCCATAATCAATCAATCATACATAATGTATATGCGCTGCGCATGTATCTTTTGTTTAGAGTTTTTTGACAAAGTAATATGCAAACTATTTCCACAGTTACGGGTGTGACAACTTTCAGAGGAGCTTGTTGTAGGCTGATTTATACAACTGTAGTGAGATTTTTTTTTCCTTGTTTAAATTGAAATTTTGATTAAAGGAAGCTACATTTTTCTAAGCGCCTAAGTAACCGGAAGTGACCTTTCTACTAATTTTATCAGTAGGTTATTTTGTATCTACTGAATTATCCTAAATATTATTAATGTTTAATTATTTATAGATTGATTTATAAATAAATTAATTACATATTTTTGTAAAGTTATTTTCAAAATCGAAAAAATTATATTAAAGAAAAAAGCGCTTAAAACTGGTTAGAAAACAAATGTAAAATTGACATTAGGTGGATTGAAATTTTTAATCATTTTAAAAACAATTGAGTTAGATAATATTTATATCATTGCTAAATTTGTTTTGTTGTTACCAGAATTAAAGCAAATGACCCCAGAAATGTTCCAAATAAATCAATAACTCATATTATTAATAATATTACCAAGGTTATAATGTTCTTTGATGCCTACGCTCATAAATATGTAGTTGTAGAGAAATTATTAATACTTATTGCAAGTTGAGCAAGGTTCTAATACGTTTTTAAGTAAATTGCTTAAAATACTGTTTATAACATGAGTGTTCTAAAAACTAAACGCTGCATTAATTATGCGCTGGATAAAATTTTAATGAACGTCAATCATAAATGCAGAAATATCAAAGCTGGCAGCACTAAATCGAAAAACAGCCATCTATCGTATTTGAGAAGAACTGTAGAATTAAATACCAGCAGCCATTAAAATTTGACTATATAAAGCATATTGTTGAAGGAAAAATTCATTTTCATTTGAGATTTCTCCTCCGTCTAGTCAAGTGCGATATATTGTCTGTTGAAGATCCTGTCGTAGTCAAAATTAGAACGATACATTGTCTGCTAAAGTTGAACTATCCGATCCATCAGAGCAAGACAATTGGCAGGTTACTCTAACGAGTGACCCTGTGGCTCAAAACAGCCATCTGGAATTAGTAATTCTAGCTCGTTTGCATACGAGAAGATAAGTATCCGGCTGAACTATTGTAGTAAAAAAATTGTCTGCCCAAGAAAGAAACTGATCTGCTTTGATTAATATTGGTTCAACTTTTAGGGGTATATTTGTAAAATCTATCTGGGCAAACCATTTTGGTCGACAAAATTGTATTATGTATAATAACAGAAGTTGCCACTTTTTGTGACAAATTGATTAGATTTTCTATCATCGTTTAACGTTAAAATTGTATATATAGCGACAGACGACAAGAATTCAAAAATAAATTATTGTATGATATGGACTTATATGTTTTTTAAACATTTTTAACAATTTTTAAAAATATACATATATGTAAGCTTTCCGTGTAATATTTTAAAACACATGTATAGATATATTGGGACTACGCAAAATTAATAATCATAGTTCAGGGTTAATGTAAAAATTAAAAATTTCACTAAAAATAAAATGAAGTTGTGATAGATATTACCACATTTATTCTGTAGGCGTACACTGATCGTTAATATTATCTCTGATTGTCCTCATTATTTTTTTCTACAATTTATTGATAATAATATTAAGGGCGCGACATGTTTTTTATTCATACATATATGTATGCATGTAGGTATATTCATACTTTTATTATATGCATAGTTTGATCAACGAAAAATATAAAAATATAATATTTTTAAGTATAAAGGGAAAACTCGAAAGTTTAATTAATTTTAACAATTATATTCGAAATGTCTCATCTTAAAATTATATTTCTAAGTATGTGCCTATTCGGAGAGAGTTTTTTTTTCTATGCAAAAGTTTAATCCCTTTTCATAAAGATATAGAAAATTGTGCATTGAATTTAAATTCAGAAAATTATCTTCATTCAATCCCCATAATTTTATACATTTCCTCTTATATACTGATTTTTGTTCATATCGTATATATTACCATATAATATGTATATGTATATATGTAGATAGGCACCACTTATACGTATAAAGGCCTTTAATTTAATATACATAGCCTTAAAAAAAAATCCAGCTGATTTAAATCAATAAAAATCAATCAATTTAAATTAGACGGAAACCTGATCTTAATTTCTACATAAAATTGGAGGTTATATGAATAGTACAAATGAGTAAAATTCAAAACTGCTAATTTAAATTTAAATTGATGCTTTTTTTTATGAAAAAAAAAAAAAAAAAAAATCTTACCACGCATATCTTATTTTTAAAGATTGCAATATTCTAATTATGTGTGTTTGATAGAAGAAGAAAAAAAACAGACACACACAAACACACAAAATTAATACTTAATTATCGATAATATTAGCGGGGCAACCCAATTTTATCACATTGCCATTTATTTCCATAAAATTTATAGCTACAAATTTTTGGCTTTATTAAGATAAAAGATTTAAATTAAAATATAAAATATATGTAGATTGTTATAATTACCAAAATGAACGTAAGCCGTTTAATTACAAAAAAAAAAAAAAAAAAAAAAAACAAAAATAGAAGAGTCACAATTATATAACAATTTAGTGCTTAAAATTTTAACGTCGATTTTATGTAACAAAAAAAAATAAATCTGCTCTAATACCGTCTTAAAATGAAAATGGCATAGGTTGTCATCTCATGTTTCATCCAAAATATTATTATTTGAAAATATCCATGTCCAGTCCATTGCTATAAAAATTGTATCTCTCTCTCTCTCTCTCCGTGTTGTTAACCTAAGTGTAGGTACAAAAAGACTGGTTATTTTTTTCTTTTTTTTTAACTAATTTTAAATTGAATAAATTATTTTTTTTTATGTCACATAAAACCATAGAAGAGATGGAAATTGCCTGGGGACATACATATGTATACCAATAATGCTTTCATTTTGTTATTTTACCTCATATAAAAAGGTGAACTTATGCCTACATACATATGTACTTAGGTACATACATAGTTATTTCATTTTTTTTTTGGTTTTTACATTTATCAAAATAATTATAAAGTGAAATTTTCGAGAATTTATTCCAAACTTTAAAATGGCGCTCATATTATAATTTCTTATTTAATATTTATGACAAATACATGATAATTTAAAAAGCTCATTTCTGTTTAACCTTTGAACTGTGTTGTCATTTTTTTAGAGCAAATGTCGTGTGGGAACCTCAGGACCCCCAATGTATTTTGAATAAATAAAAGTTGGTTTTTTTACAATCGTCAAAATTTTTTGGAGTCCTGGATTCTCCAAATACGGTTTTAAGATTAAGCTACAGTCTTTCTTGTGTCTTACTTTTACGATCACCTTACGTCTTTTTGTACCATGTTGGACCTTCTACCACCTCAGACTATCTGCAGATTTCTTGGACTTCACCATCGACTATCTTTTACCATTCCTGAATTTTATATTGTAAAGACGTATAGAGGCCGTTTTTCTTTCTCGTGGCTGACTGCTCTATCAACTGTTAAGATCTTTGTAGATGATTACCAACCAAATCATTTTTTGATCATGACATGACTAACTCGGAACAATCAAATTCCCTGTTCTCGTCGACTAACAGGCTACTAATTTATTGTAGAGGTATGGTGGTGATCGAAATTTCGCTAAACAAAAAATTAAAAGACACTATCGATATTTATAGTAAATTAATAAGGAGCAACCAAGAATGTTGTTCGTCAATTGGGATACCGAACTAAATCTAGGTACATTGTAAACAAATCGATAGCAATTATTGAAGATAAATTCCAACTTACCTATATGACTAGTATTTTTTATAAATAGAAAAACTTTATTTTGGAAAATGTAGTTAAGCCTTTTATGGTTAGCAGGGGGCAGTAAAATTTAGTGTACTTTTGCGTTTCTCAATTGAATTCGGTGTGGTGTTTCTAGTTCAGACTGTTTAGTATATCCGAACAATAGAGAGATCATTTAATTCTATCGGTTCTATTATTTCTGAGGATTGATTCATATGACTGTTCGGATTGAACCTGAAATATTGATGTCATCTGTTGGTCAGAAATCAGCACTTATTGACGTATTGTGTTTAGGCATACGATTCAAATGGTTAATCAACAATTGAAGTTATTTAGAATAATAATTTTAAAAAAATCAGTAGTAATATTTATTATAAGCAACTTACTAACTTACATCCATATTGCCCACTAGTACATACATACACGTATGTATGTACAATTGTACATATAGTTAACAATAAATTGGGTGTGTGTGTGGACATACTAAAAGCACATCACTTCCGTTTTGAATTTTCAAAGTAAAACTCCACAGCTAAGTCGTTTGTTGTTTTCTTCACTTGATTTTTGTTCAAAGAAATAATGCTTCTTTTATATATCTTATATATATATATATATATAATATAATGAAGTTTATTTCTCAAAAAGTAAAGCGAAAAAGCAATTTGGCGTGAGAGCGGATATCAATTGTTTAAACAAAGCAACATTATTTTTCATTTCTATGGGTATAGAAATAATGTAGTTATTTTAAACATACTTATATATATATGTATAGTGTGCTGGCGACTTCTGAATCAGCACATAAAAGAATCAGAAAAAAAAACTTCGGGTGTTTGACTGGAAATTGTTCTTGATTTTAAAATAGAGGAAAAAAAACCAAAAAAACGTCTAGAATGTTCACTTCACATAAAATCGATATAAAAAACGAACAAGAAATAAAAAAAATTGAAAGATTTTATCCCATATTTAGGAGTCATTTTTTCCATCTACAATATTAAAGTACATAAATGTGTACTTGTATACCATATACATACATGCATACATACATACATACATTGACACTTAATATATTAAAATATATTTCCGTCAACGTAAAAATCAATGATGTATAATCCATTAGCATATCCTTCCAAGTTCCAAGCTGTGCAACCATCCATCCACTTGACCCGATGACACAAGTCAACTATACACAAACATAGTGTGGGAGAGCTACCACAATTGGATATATGTAGATATACATATACATACATACATACATACATACATATATGAATAGACACTTTGCAACTTGACAGGCAAACTGATGAGGGACAGCACCAGAACACAATTGTTCACAAATTGAATATGTAGAAGAAGGATGAAAACAAAGAATCGACCGAAAATAATTGGTCACACTTCACAGACCAAAAAAAAAAAAAAAAACAAAACAAAAAAAAATGTTTTTTTTTTTTATTGTTTTATTATCATGTTTTATGGCTGGTGGTGTTCCAGGCAATTGCAATTCCAAGCAAATGGCATAGGTGAACATGGTCTATAAGACAATTCCCACGGCTTCTTTCGGTTGGATGGGATGATGAATGAAATTAAAATCAAGAAATTACTTATATTATGCAAAATATATACAAATACATACACATCTATATGTATTTACATAGTTTTGACAGATCCGGCTGATTCATTGGTGACCTACGACTATATATGCATGTATATGTACATTTAGGAAGTGTGTATTATTATATTTATGTATGTATGTATGGATGTACGTAATTCGGACCGAAATGAAAACCGCTGATAGGGATAGTGATTAATGGATGTTTTCCTTAATATCCATAGTAAATATGTTCGTTTGAAAATTTATTGTCGCTGGGGGTTGGTTTTTTTTTTTTTTTTTTGAAAAAGTTCTATCACGTAAGGGGTTGTGTACGCCAATTGAATGAAGTTTGTCGTTTTGAATGAACGAATGTTTGCCAAACGCCTATTCATGAAATGGTATTATCCGGTTGGGAAATTATTGGCTATTTGAATTGATCGTATAAACCACTTTGAATTCAAAAAGTTTATATAAAAATGTCTATACTATACAGTTGTTGTTGTTATTGTTGTTGTTGTTGGGACGGTTTTTTTTTTTTTTTTATTATTTCGGGGCTAACCAAACCTTTCATTTGGAATATTAAATTGAACATAAAATAGCGATATTTGATATTTCGACCGAATGAAATGCATTTCAAAACATTTAGAACTTTAATTTGACAGACCTAACGTGATACGAATACAACACATCTATTTATCATTTTATTTGTGTCAATAAAAAAAATCCTTTTTTTCTTTTTTTTTTTTGGTATGATATTTTATTTTTATTTATTGACTGTGATTATTGAGCATTTATCGTCCCTTTTTTATTTATATTTTTCTTTTCTTTGCCGTTAACTTTACATACGGAACGAGTATTATTATGACCTACTAAAGTCAAGTTGGAAAATTATATTTTTAAATAGTCATACCGCACAACCCATATGATATAGGATTAAGAATAGATTTTGGCAGAATTATGCTTGCCTATAAGAGTTAAGCGAAGTGAAATTAATTTCCCGTTTGTAAGGATTTTATGCTCATAAAATATATAAATGTAGATTCAAATTTAAAACATAATAAATTTGAATTAAAAAAAAAAAAAAAATAGAAAAGTTTTTTCCACAATGTGGTATTGAAAATTTTAAGGAAAATTGCCAGAATGGTGTGGTTAAATTACTTAAATCTTTGCTGTTTAATTTATGTTAATTGTCTCGATCTGGATTATGGTTTATTTTAAGCTGACACAAACTTAGTTACACTTTTTTCTAATAAATATGTATAAGGTTAAGACCTTACAGGTCGATTTTTTTGATTTTACGTGATTTTATGCCAGAAGCGTTCCGTAGATGGAATGGATGGTGAGCCATGAAACTTTGAAATCTGTTGTTTTATGGAATTAGATTTTAAAAAAATCCAAAAATTTAATTTATGTAAAAAAACACTTTTTTACTTATGAAATATAGTATCTATGTAGAAATTTTCAAAAGTTTTTTCGCGTTTTTTCGTATTTTCTCAACGAATTGGAAATTTTGCAACAAAAAAAATGCAATAAAAAATTTGGTCACATTGGTTTTGCCTGCTCTTGCTAAATTTTTCAATAGTTATGTACTATGCTTCATCTGATGCTTCGCCACTGCATTATGCATGGATGGGTAATATTTAACGTATACATAATTATGTCCAAATTAATTTCGCAGCAGAATCAAAGATTTATTTTAAAATTAGTTAAAAAGGAAAATAAATCTGCATAGGCGTTTGCTCGGAGTGGGTGGATGTCTGGCACGTGCTCTTCCCTTCATTTTTTTACTGTCTATAATGTTTGTCATAATTCATTTTATCTCAATTTATCTCAATTCCGAATATATTTTGAGTACATTTACCTTCCTACGATTTTGCCTGACAAAGAGTTTGAAAACTACAAAATTTAAAAAAAAACACAAAGACCCTCTTCAATTTCCATCTCCTCTTTATAATGCAAATAATCCGTTAGTGTAGGTGTAGGTGAAAAAGACAAAATAGTTTTTTGAAAAATATGTTATTTAAACGAAAATATTTATTATCATAAATTTAAGATTAATATAAAAATCTAAAAAAAATATCTCACACCTAAAATACTTTACTATTTTACAACATTTGGCGCACTAAATTTATTTAGAAAAAGTCACACACATCACACAAATGCACCTTGCATTTACCATTAAATTATTTAATTAGAAATTAGATGCGTGCATTCTATAAATAAATTAATGTTAGTAGATGAAAATAGATTATTTTTGTTCGATGCTATTTTGTTATTCTAAATTCGGGTGATTTTCTGTTCTGGGATTTTGTTTACTTTATGGACGCAGTAAGCTAGGGGACTTTTGTTCGAAAGATATTTAGCGGTCGGCCCTACTATGCTGACTCCCTCCTCACACTCTATGACTAGTAATATCATTTTGGATTTTAATAACAATTTTCTGAAAAATTTTTGTTAAGTTATTTAGTGAAAGTTTTCAAAATTCAAAATACAGCTCTCCTATAACACGGTTTCAATCTTACACGATAAGAAAATTACGGAAATTCTCGTATAACACGATATAGCATGATAGGAAAATTGCGAAAATTCTCGTTTAACACGGTAGTTCTACAATAGTCTTATACAACACGTTATTATGTTGGAACCTATGTACCGTGTTATTGGAGGGATACCTGTATATATAAATAGGCACTAAAATATCAACTACAGGTAAAATATTTGAACTTGCCAAAATTTAAAGGGCCCAATAACAATATCTACATTAAAATTGTAGTAGACTATAAAATTATCGAGAAATTTTACAATTTACCTAGTAGGTCCTGTTCGTTACTTTATAGCAATTTTTAATTTAGCCTCTTTTTTTAATTTTAAAATTTGTAATGCAGCTTTTGTAAACAAGAACAAAGAGATTCTCATCTTAACAATGAATTAAAACAAAAACTATACTCTAAAAGTCTAAAATCTAAACATAAATATTGTATGTATATGAAACTACTATGTATAAGTATGTATAGATGTACATATATAATGCATGTAGTCACAGTTATTCATAAATAATGCTAGCAATTTAAATTCTGTAGAAGATTTTCACAATGTACAATAAATACGAGAAGAAAAAAAAAAGCAAAAAAGTCTTTTATTGTCTTTTGTGTCTGTGCGTTGTTAGTTTTTCTGGATTTTGTAATTTGAGCAAAAGATCTTTTTCGATGTACAGCCAAAAATTAAATTATTATAGACACAGCATGACAAATTACTTTTTGAAAATCTCATTTTAGGTTTATGATTATCGAAAAATGTTTTAACTAAAGCGTTAAATAGCCTAACAGTGAATTTGAAAGATTTTACATAAATGCTGTAAAAATACAAAAGAAATTGGTTTTTTGATTGTTGGAAATATCACATGATTTTAAGATCCACAAAAAAATGTTAATTACTGTAGGAAAGAGTAGGGTTAAAAGAGTGTCCTTGATGTCGTTATGATGACCTCTTTTTTGAAGTATTTAGATAAAACAGAACCATCCTTCGCCACTTCTATCTACAGTAAAAATAATGATCTATTCGGTCGAAAAATGGCGGAGATCATTTGTTGTGTTATAATAATTTTTCCCATTAAATCAATTTTGGTTTTCAAAGTGAGCGGGCAATACTGACATTACTGTTTGTAACTAAAATTTAAAGTGATGAATATTGCATACTATGACAGTCATGTTCGGTAAAATAGGGAACAGGCATATTTTGTAAGAAAAAGGCGAAATTCAGTAATTTCTCGTACTTGTTAGGGTTGATATCTGAGAAAACGAGAAATGACTCAATTCTGGACTCGACTCTAATAATTGCCGAGTCCAAATTAAAAACTGCAAAACAAAGACTGATTTTGCTCATCACTAGCTGTAGGGTGCCTATCTTCCCTCACACTATCCACTAGTTTGAACTCAAACTTCAAGCGAAACCCGAGGTATGGATGTAGTTAATAATAATAATGAACAAAAATTATGTTCACCGCAGTATATTGAT
The DNA here is from genome assembly GCA_026745375.1 of Platyura marginata. Taxonomy (NCBI): domain Eukaryota; kingdom Metazoa; phylum Arthropoda; class Insecta; order Diptera; family Keroplatidae; genus Platyura; species Platyura marginata. Next base: position 47,716 of record JANSTT010019411.1, read on the forward strand.
TCAAGTAAACTTAAGCCTCCCGCCGACATATTTTCTGGGTGCGCCACTGATCCACTCCTATGTATATTAAAAAAAAAATCTCCTACTGAATAAATTATTGCAAATATATAAGAAATCTATGTATACCTACAGATGTACATTTATTATATAAATGAGACTTAAAAATGTAATAGATCAAACACCTACCTATCAATAATCCATTTTAGTTTCTTTTACCATATACAAAACCAAAATATATGGTGAAGTTTTTCTCTATGTAGGTATATTACGACTAGCTGTACTGACACGATAATGATGACATTGATAAATTGCTCAAAACTGTCTCTTCTCCTCCATTGAAATAAAGCAGCAAAAAAAAAACTACACCAAGAATATGGTGTTCTGAAAGTTATTACGCCTCAATCGCAACCCAGTCGTGCGTCTTCAATTCGATAGAAGTAGAAGAAAAAAAATCGGATAAGAAAGGAAGTAATAAAAGCTTTTTGTAAAATTCAATCATGCTAATATTAATCAATGAACGTAATTTTGTGGTTTACATAAGTTGATTGTTTTTTTCTTCTTTTCCTTTTTTTTTTTTTAATTCAATCGTTAATATGTTTATACATTTATTATCCATCATGTAGCTTGTATACATACATATAGTACATAAAAACACAATCATCAACCATGCCGACCATGCGGGTAATTACAAAAGTATTATTGAAAAGACTGAACTTCGTTCTTCGTATATAAAGTCGATGCTAAGAACTATTAAGTAGATATTTTATCCAGTCCAGTTTTATATTTGGTAATTTTGTATGTTTTACATTAAGAAAAAAATTATTCACTTTAGAATTTTGGAGTGGAGAGGGAGAAGTATGTATGCATTATGTAATTAAGACATATTTAACGTTTTCCTTCTTCGCGTTTTTTCAATTTTAAATTTTAAACATTTAAATAGCGGAATTTTTTATTTCTCCGCGCTAAAAAAATATTTTGGTTTTAATAAATTTACTGCCATCAAAAAAAAATTTAGTCACTAGTCAATAGTCAATAGTCTTCAAATTTGCCAAATGGTGTATAATAAAAGGACGATTTTTCTGGTTGAAAAGAATGAAAATATGGTTTTGTTTTTTTTTTGAAAATGCTTTTTTGCTTTTAGTGAAATATATATTGAAGTTTTTGCAAGAAATTAAAAAAAAAAAATCAGATTTCTTCAATTTAACTTGTATTGGCAAAATCCAGGGTACACTTAAGTACCGCTCGTTCTTCTATATAATAACTAAAGAACGCGCGTTGAGCTAGAGACTTGATTTTGGCAATATGATTTTTTGTGTACAACAGAGATGTTCTGAGTGCATTTATTACATTTTTGGTAATGTCAAGAATTTTCTAAACTATTTCGTACAGTGTAGCTAGGATTTCCACCCCAAGAATGCACGATAAATACAATCTTATAATGTACCAATAAAATCACTGCCCGCGCATAAAAGTTGACCTATTACTTAGAGGTATATCTCTGTATTAAACCATATAAAATGCAGGGCATAGGAATTATTATGAGGAAAGTATCCAGAGTGTAAAAAGTAACAAATTTAAAGTAAAAGAAATTGTAATTTTTTGTTTTAAGACAAATTTAGAGTTTCCTTTTTTTATTTAAATATTTCTTAAATATTCTGTGAGCCCACAGAGAACAGCCAACGTGTCATAATTGGTAGAATAATTCTCTAAATATTTCACCATTTTTGTGACACTTTAATATTTTTAAGTTTATTTAAAGACCCATATTTTAATTGCCTAATTAATTACAAAAAAAAAAAAAAACAATGTTTAGTGCATACAAAAGAGAATTTATTTTTTTTTCTACCAAATTAAACAATTTTAAATTAGAGAGTTTGTCAAAAAAAAAAAAAAAATTACTTTCTTTGACCAAAAAAAAGTATATCTAAAGTTATATATAAATATTTTAGCAAAAACATGAAAACCTTTTTGTCATTATACAGATAGAGGTCATTCAAGCGAAACATACATATTTTATACGTGCAAGAAACAATCAAAAATCAAGTATTATGACTTTATAATACGGTACGGTACAGTATAAGTCCCAAAATTCAATTAAAATAAAATGAAAAAGTTTTATGCAATCAATTGAAATTTCAAGAAATATGTTTTCAATTGTATGTTCACAATTGGGATGATTGGTTCGATACATACAACTGACGATTATTATTATAATTGACAAGTAATTGTGGGTCATCCAGTCATATACAAATTTAGATTTATATATTATTCATAATCTTGATTCATATAAATTCGCGGTACACAATGACTGCATTATTTATGACAGAATCAATTAACATGTAGCATAAATTTTAGCCGTACTGATTGACTTATAAACTTTATTGCTGAAACTGATTTAGTCCAATAGCTAATAGGTACATTATGTATGCATGCATCATTAAAAAATCGGTACTTACGTGTTGATTGGGGTTAGTGTCGAAAGTAATCCCCGTCTCTACACTGCACGGTATTTGGTATTAGGTCAAAATCTAATTTTTTCGCTCAATTTTGAAATTCGCCATTTTCATTTAATCAAAAAAGGCTGAAAGAGAGCAAAACAACGATTTCACTCTCTGAGAAATGTCAGTAAATTCGAATTACAATGCACGACTTGTCAAGCACTTCTCTCCCAAGGGGCGACTATTTTCTGTTAAACTGAATCGTACTTTTTGTACTTTCTCTGGTTCTTTCTTCTTTGACTTAAATAAAATCGAAAAAAATTGACAGTTAAATACAAGGTTACCCCATAATAGAAAATAATATTGGTATTTTGGCGACTCACTTTTTTTTCTTTTTATTTGGTTGTCCTATTGTTGACGACAATCATCTTAACTGTGCATTGTTCAATTAAGGAAAATGCACAGTTTTTGGTATTGGATTTTTTACGTGATACCAAATACGTTCCAGTCGAGAAGAGTCATAAGTAATTTATCTATTTTCCACGATTGAAATATTGAAGAAAATTAATGACGATAGTTTGTTTGCTTGTCCGCTTGGTTCACTTAAGTGCCTGTTTGGAATCTTCGATCTAGTTGTAGACCTTTTATACTTGAAATGACCTTAAGGCAACTAGTTATAAGAACTAAGAAGTTAATTTAATAGAACTGAAAGTACATTTGTATACTGTTAGTTTCAATAGATATTAAAACGCTTAGTAATATGTCAGGCAAAGCGTTCTGCAAAAAACTTTATGCTAAAAAGTGCCACCCATCAAAATTTAACACAAAATGTCAAATATACGAAACTTTCTTTTTGATGTAGACGAAACTATGCTTTCTTTTGACAAAATAATAAGCGAATATATGTACATAACTGTGGTTGTGGACGTCCTACTATCCAAAAGATACATTCATTAACTTTGAAGCAGATTGACCTTAATTTTCGATAAATTTTTTCTTTTTGGAAAAGTTGTTCTTTTGATATAAACTATAACAACTCTATTGGCATTAAGCTTCAGACAAGTCATCATCCTATTGTAGTGCTCATGTAACACTTTCCCTCGTAAATATTTACGTTAACTTGAAAACCCTAAGTATATACACTTCATAGGATTTCAAAACCATTTTAAAAGCTTCAAAAAAAAAAGAAAAAAAAAGAAGAAAAATCCCGGTTTTTTTTTTGTATAAAACCCGTCCTCTGTCAACCCCTTTTACGATACATCTCTCGTACATAGGTTTACACTTATGTATATTACTGTACATAAGACCTTAGTAAATAATATATTTGTAGAAGTAGATAGGTATATTGATAATGTCCCTATCGTGCAATGTCCAAAAACAAGTTCGGCCTATATTTTCTATATACATATATATAAATGCGAATACCTCTACCTATATATATAT
>JANSTT010019412.1:0-11519 GCA_026745375.1 Platyura marginata
AGTATTAAGGGGCGTTACAAACTCCGTACCAAAGTTATAATACCCTTGATTAACATCATACGGGTATAAAAAGGAGAGGGAAAATATTTTGACATACATTTTTTGAAGGTAAATTTTTTACAAAATATTCAACCCCACATACAAAATTATTATTTTCTCAAAATTTTTATATGAAAGCTACGTAGCCTTAACTTGGTAGCCTTTTTTTGCGCTTTTTATTTAATTTCAGAGATAACGTTAAAACAGTTTGTCCTACAGTTGTAGAACTATACATTTGACCAATTTTAATATAACATTCCAAGTATAAATACCATGAACAAAAATAGATAAAAGTAAGGCAATCATTAATAGCCATAAAACAATATAGCTGCTTGTATAATAGAATTGGTTCATAACATGTGGGAGATGATTTTTGGCTAATTTGTAAATGAATTAACCTATTATTAACCAATAATAGACCCGTTACATGTTTGTATTATTTACTCATATGAAAATTGGTTTGTGGGTTGAGCTCTTGAATTGTTTTCCAATTTTAATACTCCCAAAACAATGAGTGGGTTAATCAGATTTACCTACATTTACCTACATTTACCTGAAAAAAACACATACATAGATATGTATATGTGTTGTGTGTGTATATATAATCTGCTTATAAAAAATGTACAAAAATATAAAAGGAAAATTGGGTTGTAGGTAGGTAGGTACAAAACAAAAGAAAACTTTTCGATTTTTTCGCGGAAATAAGATAATATTTGTTCTAACCAGTATAGAAGGAATAATTGACTACGCCGATTATAATATACCCATTTGAGTACTGACTACTGAGTACTTGTTTATTATCTGCAACTTTGTCTGTACAAAAACCCTAAAAATGACATGAAATTAATTGAAACTCCATAACCGCAGGTCGTGGAACTTTTCGATCAATGAATGAAATCTTCATATTTTTAATTTCTTGAATTTCTATACGTTCATTTTACAATTTCACATATTAAAGTTTGAAAATAAATTTGAATTTTAGTGATCCGACTTCACGTTCCTTTGTTATGTACAAAATAAATTTGCTAATCTTTGAAGTGATAAAAAAGACAAACGAAAACATATTTTTTAATTTAATTCCCACTTACCCCGAAGATCTGTATGTTAAATATAATTTATCTAGCAATTATACTTTGGCTATCAAACTCAAAATTGTGCACCCTTAAAATGCGAGGTCTTAATATTCACATATAATTTTTCCTTTTCTCTTCATAATTACTTTAACAATATTTCATCATATTACAGTTTCTTTTTTGACACCATAAAGAAAGTGAAAAGAAATCTTTTTTTTTGACATTTAACACCAACAGTCTCTTAGGAGTATTAATAAATCATACTCAGAATAATAAATTTGTATGAATATCATATGTACAGTACATACCTATATTATACAATATTCATACATATAAATATATCATCAATGACCTCTATCATTGCCTTCTAGATAAACCAGGCCATGCTGTAGAAACGGTGATGTATAAAATCTAGACATTAATATTGAATTTTATATAATAATAGGATTACATTTAAATGCATAAAAACCTTGAAGAAACTATTAGAAAGCTGAATTTTTCAGAATATCTACCTGAAATGTTTATCAATCATTTGGTCAAAGTCCCATAAGAATCCCGTGGAAAAATCTTAAGGAAATCAAAATAATTAAAAAAAAAATTGGTCTACTAACAAAAAAAAGCTTTCAAAAAAGTTTTTTTTGACTTTCTAAAGATTTTTTCATGGGATTACTTTGGGATTTTGACCAAAATAATAGAAGAACTTTTCACAAACGCATTCTGAAAAACTCAGCATTTTAACAGTTTCTTCGAGGTTTTTATACTATTAAATCTAACCATATTACACTATATAAAATCCAATATTAATATTTATGCTTTAGACATCCCCATTTCTACAGCACGGTCTGGTATACATATATCTAGAAGGCAATGGTACAAACCAGGGTTGTTAAAGTAACAAATGATCGATAAAATACCTAATATGTTACTGGTAACAAATGTAAATGTTACACGACAAAAGTCAAGTTATATTTGCTATATGTATTTGTTACCAAAATTGCTACCTATTTTTCAACGCAATGGTTGTCGCCAAATTCGCCAATTAATTTCGAAACAATTCTAAATATGTCTTGTGATGGAGATATTTCATGCATCTGTCAAACTGAATTGGACGGAATCGTATTAATTTGCTACATTTGTTACATTTGTTACATTTGTTTTATTTGTTTCATTTATTACCAGTTTGGTAACAAATGTAAAAAATCCGAAAAAAGTGTTACTTGAACAACCCTGGGTACAACATGGCCTGGAAGGCAATTTTTATACATATATAGATAAATATACGTATAATATGGTTCAGAAAACACACCCAGTCAATACACCCCTTGGTTCAAAAAAAAAAAAACACCAACCGCTCATAAATTTTTCCTATTTTCTTGATTTTCTATTAAGAAATTGTGCATAAACGAGTGTCGTCTTGATGGGTTTATATGATAAAAAAAAACTGCTCGCAATTGCTCTATACATGTCATATAACACCATTTTGATATGTAATATCGTTAACATAAGAGAAAACACAACAATGAAACATCTTTTGGAAATTTCCTTTGGGGTTTTATATCTACGAAAAAAAATAACCCACACACAATAAATGTGTAGTAGGTATTTACGTATAACGCCATTCTATACTTAAATACGTATTTAGATAAATTTGGTCCTATCTATCTAAAAATATATAAATAGCCGGAATTTTTTTCTGTACTTCTATAAAGTACACCTAAAGTTCATACCCTGAAAAATATTTTTAAAGGTCAATGATTGCACCTCTAGTTATGCTTTTTTAAGGATATCATACATACATCATTTTTAAGTATATGTATGTAGGTACATTCATTGTACTGTACATACATACATTATTATTGGAAGAATTTTTTATATACGTCCTCTGAAGAACTTCATCACAAGTAACTAAAGCGGGACATCTAGAAAAATTAATATATGTGTGAATATATTAGAAGCGTTATTGAAAATATCAGTAAAGTAAACCGTAACTACAAGAAAACCACCAAAACCTAGATTACATAATTACTAATTTTGCTAAAATTAACGTTAACAGATAGAATATCTCTCGAACAAAATCCCCCTCCTTTAAAAATCTCATCTACCACCCCATCACCTAAAAAATTATCCCCTACTAAATCGCCCCCAAATGAAATTTCTCTATATAAAATCTTCCCCTAAATGAAATTATCTGCAGCAACAATTCTAACCTGAAATAATTTCGTAATTCGGCACAAAAGTTTTACTTGAAAAAGGACCATGGGAAATGATGGTCTCAGGGAAAATTGTAGATATAACATCATATTGAAGGAGTGAATTATTAACCCTTTAAGAGATATTGTAATTTTAATAATATTATGTTTCTCTGGATAATTTATCTTTACTTTAAAATGAACTAAATTTAAATATGCTTCAAAAGACTTAAAATTACTTTAAATATTGTTAAATTTATTTTCCCCTATTCCCTAAAAACTACCGTTCAAAATAAATCCTATATAAGGTACCGAAAAAAGTGTTTTTAATTTTTAATAATGGAAATTTTTTTCTAGATTTTCCCAAGATTTGTGAGACTTTGACCAAATGATAGAGGAACATTTCTGGAAAACTTTTGGAAAAACTTTCTAACAACTTTTACAGGGTTTTTGTTCTATTATATACCCATATTACACTAGGTATACAAAATTCAATATAAGTACTAAAATCGCTTTCCCAAATGAACTGTTCCTATCCTATCGTGTAAGAATGAAAGCGTGTTGTAAGACACCGTGTCGTATGTAGGTGAATTACCTGTATAGAACAAAATTAACAATTAAATTAACAAGTGCTACGAAACTAACCAAATGGCTCAGTGGATTGAGTGGTTGCCTTTGGAGCGGGAGATCCCGTGTAGTGACACCACATTTAAATACTGTACAAAAGATTTCATCTAGGCTTATGGTTCATCGTGACTCATCAGTGTTCCAGGTACAATATACACATTTATACACATTGTACCTGAGACCCTTATTTTATAACACTGATAAGATGTTTATGATGACCCAGGCGAATAGATGAAATGTTTTGTGACAGATAGTTTTTAGTTATTTGAAGATCAGCTTCGTTAGAATAAGTTAGTATTCGAGCTGTTAAATAATAAATAAATACGTAAAATAACTATTGTGGTTTTTTCTCCCAACGGTCACCACACCCGGGTTCAAGTCCGACTGGGGTAAAATATGAAATGTTTTTCTCTGATATGTTGATTTGAATCTTGGTTGGATTGCACTTAAAAACAGTCTGATAATGACATTATCTCAAAAAAATAGCATTGCTTAATAATGGCGGTGAAATAACTAGCATTTGTAAGGTTTCCGTAAAAAGAACACCTCAAGTGCTACATTTTCCCACAAAAAGGAGATCGTCAGATCAATTGAGATAAATGTAACTGGAGTATTATACAATAGGCCTTAGTAAAGGTGATTCATAAAAAATCACACTACTCCTATCAAAATCAAATCAAGTTCTACGGAACCAGACATAAAGAAGTTGATATCTCGAAAACAGACCTAAGTTTCATATTAATTGAGTACTCATATTTGAGTACTATTTGGTTACCTATTGAGAAAGGTTTTTTTGTGGAACTAAAATTTGACAGTTTTGGTATGGATCGCACACATTCATTAAAAGGTGAAAAATCGCTGGCCTATACTGTATACCTACATTATATCAGCGTTTCTACAGGACGGCCTGATACATTTAAGATGACATTACCGAGGTCATACCTTTTGAGGGGTAGACATTCTATTTAAATATTAGACTACTTTCTAACCATTGAAAAACATTTTGGAATAAATAAGAAAACTGAATCAAATATTGACAAACTCTTTAAAACTTTCCAACTTAGAATAAAATAATAAATAATTGATTGATGAGAAATTTCTTTGGGAAAAGCTATTTATTGGTCGTCTTACCATTTGAATTGACAATAATTATTTATTATTATTGATAAATTTAAAATATTTGTCAAATACATTTAGATTTATGATATTACCAGGCTCTTTAAACTTATGTAAAATGTTCGTTTTACTACCCTCAGTACATACAAAAATTAGGTTGATGTAGATTTACATAAAGGACACAAAATATGGAACCTTAATATTCATTACTTGCTAACTTTCTTACATACTTATACAGGTAACCTGTATACGTTATAGAAGTACCGCGTTATATACATGTATATATACATATACACATACATAATAATATTATTTTATTACTATATCCAGCAACTATTAACCTGTAGGCCAGGTTGGTCGACATGATTTAGATAATCCTTGGGAAATATAAAATATTTCAAATTGACCACGAAATAATTAAATTAGTGCCCAATTCGAACTCTTTAGAACGTCTCAAAGAACGTAATGTGTGCCGAACTTATTATGAAGTTTAATTTACATTCACTGAATATACTGAACAACTTCACAAAAATGGGATAAAAATATTGAAAACCTGTTGCCTCTGCCTGAGTAGGAGTTTGGCGATAGTGTTTTAACTATTACTTATATAGAATAGCCGTTCCTGCCCAAAGCTTCTAAAACTATTCCATACAGCTATTAGTTTTAACCCAACATATTTAAAAATGGTCGTCAACCACTGGCTCCCTCCAATCTAAACAGATCATAAAGCATAAGGCAACAGAGTGCTTAAAACTCTTAGCCCAAAGTCATTTTACAGACTCGGTCATAACCAATCAACTAGCTTCTCCGACACAGGAACAAACGGTTTTAAGGAACAAACACTTGACGCGACTAATATAACCTTCACAATAAATAGTACTCCTGCAAAAGGATCCGAAAAATATAATACCCAAACTTAAAAGTATTTTTTGGGCCAGCTATGCCTAGAACCATATTCCCAAAAAATGGAGGGCAGTTACATACCAAAGGCTGGTAGAAGACCAAAATCTCAACCAAAATTCTTTCGATCAATCAGCTTAAGAAATTGAGTATACACATATGTACATAGATTTTGATCGACAAGCTTATGATTTTTGGGGCAAGACCAACAATAAATTGATTTCATTTCACGTCCCTCTGATAACCCTCCTATTTATCAATCACCTCTATAGTCATAATCAATAGCTCCAAATATATTTCTATGTAACTTACCTTCATCCTGCAATTGTTTTGCCGCACATTCTGCACATTCGGCACACTCCGTACAAACCGTTGATGTTGGCTGTGATGCAACATTCGTTGGCGGTGACGTTGGATGAACGGTCGTCGTCGGTATTTGTTGGCCATTCGATGATGCTCTTGCGGCTAGCATAGCAGCCCGTTGAGCTTGCAGTCTTTGTATAACCTGTAACTGTTGCATATGTTGAGCGCCAAAAACATGGCCACCAAGTGCACCACCCAATGCATTTGTCAATGATCCACCATCTTTGTATCCTTCTGGTGGACTCAGTGCGGCCGGATCGACAAATTCAATTGGTGGTGCATATTTGGGACTCTGTAAATGAGGAAAACAAACGTAATGTAAAATAAATATTAATTATTATGCATTTAAGTTTTAATGAAATGAAACGAACATAATTATGTCTGTGTAGTGTGTACGTACGTATGTATAACACAATATAACCCCTCCTTAGAAACATGTAATTTAAATTATTACCATTTGGGTGGAGTATCCGGATTTTATCTTTTCGGGCGCATACATTTAAATTAAAAAGTTTTACTAAAAACAAAAGACAACCAGAACGAAACTTTTTTTGTTTTTTATTTTATATGAACAGTTGCCTCATATAATTGGAAAGGAGTGTATATATCAAGAAGTAAATGGGCTATTAGGTTTCTGTATTATTTAGGGGAAAAAAAACAAAAAGTTCTCTTGGTTTTGTTGTTGTTATAATAATCAAGGCATCCAACGACATTTTTGTGAAATAGACTTTTGGCTATAAATAAAGAATCTAATTTCCCCAAATACAAATATCGTGTATTGGGCCCGGTTAATTTTCTGTTATGAAATATTAAAATTCAGACAGAGAGGTTTTACCAGCCTCACGTTTTATGAGTTTTAATTAACGTTTTTTTAGAGGTAGAGGTATATAAAGACTTGGGATATGCAATTTTAAATTAACTGAAGAGTTTCACCTTCAGGTTTTTTTCTTTAATGAAATAAGATTTCTAAAAATATCTCCCTGCTTCAGACAACCAATAATTACATATAGAGAAAAATGCAAGATTTATAGCAAAGAAAACTGAATAGATCGAATCCGAAGACTTGATTTTTGGATTCCGAGATTGAATCATACATAAAAGTGAAACCTGAATAAAGGATTCTTTAAGGATTTAATGGCACTTCGTTTAAAAATGGCAACATCAACATAAGTTAAATTTGGTAGTAAAAGTCTGTTAACAAGTGCAATGCATGACATTAGAGGTAATGTGTCTCTGACGACCCCGCAGAGAGATTTAACACCCAAAAGATTTTCAAAACAGTTTATCATTTTGTTCATCCAGTCAACTTTTTTTTAAATATAATTTACTTAATTGTTATTAACACGTTGCCGCAAATGACGGCTATAACCGTCAAATTTACGTTAATGTATTTGCAAATAACGGCTATATCCGTCCTAAAAAAATCTTAATAAAAAAACAAAATATCGTTATTAGACATTTACTTGTCAATCCACACTAATATTTCTAGTCTAGAAGTTCTAGATAACATGTAAGTTAATTTAATCCGTTATCCGTTTCATCAAAAAAGATTAATTTATAAAGGGTGTTTTTAAGCACGACTTCAATATTAACACGTTGACTGCAACGGTACTTTCGGAATTCGGGTGTAAAAAATCGATTTAATTTAATCACATTTATTATTAAAAACTAATTATATAAAACATAGTAAGCATCAAAAACCATAGAGAATGTGTTTTTTGAAAAAAAAGGTCTTACGAATTATCTCGTAGTTGGCTTATGTAACAGAAAGCTCTTCGCGTCTTAGGAAATAACGCAAACTACGAGTTAACGTGTTAAGTTAACTAGTCTTTAATCTATAATCAGTTTTTGGAATTGAGATTCTTTAAATTTCACTTACGGTAGTATAATAATTTACATCAGGGACCTGTTTAACCTGTAGTCTATCCATCTCAATCCAAATTCCAATTCTTCATAATATGTACATACATATATACCAACAGTAGACAAATGCGGCTCTTCGGTGAGTCAAGTGCGGCTCGTATTCAAAATTAAAATCCGTTTTTTTTAGAGCTTCATATTAAAAGTCAAATATCGTATATCATAATTAAAATACTCGTTTTTATTTTCACTCTCTTTAAAGTTATTTTGTCTAATCTAAATCAATGCTTTTCAAAACGTTTTGCGCAAACGCAAAACAGATTGGAGCATTAAATCGAAAAATAGCTTGAAAATTTAAGTTTTCCAAAGAGATTGCCAAAATACGAAAAAACAGATCAAGATAAAAGTTTTGGCTTAACAATGGATAAGCTCATTATGCAAAAGTGAATGTAGAATGGCTGGAACAACAAAATAGTCTTTTTGAAAAAGATGTAATCCAACTCACATCCCCAATGTAAGGCCAACTGATTTTTGGGCCCTATTGCGTCAAAAGGTATACGTAGAAAGTTGGGAGGCACAAAACAACTAGCTTTTAAAAATACGCTGTTATGAAAAAAAAAATGTTAACTTTTTGTTCAGAAGATGATGGCAGATGACCAAACAAAAATTCATAAAATTGAGGGTAATGAAAAATTAAATTATTTAATCCAAATAGTTAACTGATCTTTTAAATTTACGACCTTTTTAATTTTGTGCCTTACTTTATTGGCACATATTATATATTGTGGCTCTTTATAATATATGAAAAACCGGCATGCGGCTCTTATTGGCTTCATGGTTGCCCACCCCTAATATATACTATCAGTGGCGACTCGTGCCTACTTTACCTAGAAAGGCTGCAGTAAATTATGAACAAAAAGCTTTAAAAAAAACTAATATAATATATTTTCCTACATTGGTTATAATTTTCCATCACCTTATTTCCTAAAAAAAAGTTACAGAACATATAGCGGGCAATGCTATATCATTGAAATAGCCATTCTTTCTTTGCGAATTATTTACTATATGATTGAAAAGAGCAAAAACAACACAAAAATGATAAAAGGCTGATCGTCGTGCAATCTCCTTTTAATATATTTTTGCTCATTAAAAACAAAATGTGTGTATATTTCGTATAGAGCGCAAGGACTATTGTAATTGCAGTCCAGATATAAGTAGGTATCTATTCTTTCTTTCGTTTCTCTTTCTCTGTGTGATATGAATTTTTCAATGCATGTACTGTGCAGAGAGTAGCTTTTGGAGAAAAAAATATTGCTTTTGTTAGAATAGATAATAGATAGAACTAGATAATTTTTTTTTTATATAATGAAGATCTTTAAGGTTTAGTATTATTATATTTATTGATAAATTGGGAGAGGCTGCAATCCTGCAGTACGGGCCAGCGGCCGCCACTGTATACTATATACTTATATAGTATTATATCGTACTATAATATATATACCATATACATATATACTATATAAATACTATATAACACTACAAAATAGACAATTAATCCATATTGATCTAGACAATTTAATTCAATTTTGACCAATAAATGAGATTTATTAACTTATCTATATGTAACAGTTTCGAAAACGAAAGATTTCACAGTAGATGAACTTAAAATTGTACTCAAGATATCATATAATTCTACTGATGGTCATGCATATTCAAGTTGAAAACTATTTGCTCATCGATGTCTAACAAGAGGTATGTATCTGAAGTGCAAAGCTTCTTCATGGTGCTTCAAACAATCTTAAATCACAACCAGACTTATGGTAATAACTAGGCTGTGAAGAGTTACATAAATTAAATTAATGTTCATACATATAAATGCAATTAAAATTTTCTGTATTTTTCACACTGATTACGGTTAAAGGCATATGGCACAAATCGCTTCAAATGGCCACATAAAATCATTTACAAAATTGGCTAGGCCCACCACAATGGAGATTATATTTGGGTATTTTATATGTTCCGAAACAACGCATACAACGTGTAGGATGAGTATTTTTGGCTTAGGAAATTTGGTAGTAAATACTTTTTTGCTGATCATATTACCCCTGGGTGATATATTTGCTAAGATACCCAGACAGTGTGTACTTTTACTTTTATCTAAGTATTTGATTCAACCTCACCATTCTCAAACGTGTACATTGAATTGGGGAACACATACAGTCTGTTAGAGGGTGTATAAAATTGATTTAGAAGAGCAAAAATAAATAAAACGAAATTCTACCAACGCAGTTTATATATAGGTACAAATATACAGTGTATAGTGTACAGTGCTCCCTTCCTTAACCAACAACCCTCTGTAACGATCACTAAAAGTGCGTCAAAGCCTCTCTATAAAGAAAACCACCTTAGGCAGACGCGGACAAATTTAAGTATATTTTTTCCCTCCCTTTAACGGACAATTACATACAGACAAATTATTAATTTATAAAAATAAAATTAGCGCAAAAATGGAAACATTCAAATCATTATTTTAATGCGCAGGACTAGCACCAGTAGCGGTATAAAGTTCATCAATTTGATTTGGCTACCTACTGTTTTCCTTGGGATATTGAAAAGAAAATCTGGTGATAGATCCAGAAAACATTTTCATTTAAAGAAAAACACCATCAAACAAGTTTTGTTTTTATTTTTCAATGAATTTTTCCGAAAGTGTCCGCCCAAGGGAGAGAGCACTGTATAACTAAACGTACACGTATGAAATACCTTTATGGTACGTATTTACTTAACATACAGATATAGATGTTATGCTGAGGTAAAGATAACTTTGGATTCATATATGTATTATGTAGGTATACCTACTTACGGCAAAAAAGCACTGATTACAATCTGTGTTCCAATCACATAGAAAATGAAATCGATTTTATAATTCAATTTGTCTTCCTTGTGTATAGGGTGCTCAAATATAATATTGTCAGTTGGCACATTACATTCACATTCTCTCGTCCTGCCTACCCTATTGCTTTGTTGTATAGAGATTGAATCTGTACTCATTAAGTTGTTGAATGTTTTAACAGTATAGGTACTTAAAGCTATTAAAAAAGAAAATCACGTCCACAAATTGGTATAGAGCTACATATATAGAGCTAGAAACGATGATCAATTGGAAAATGTTTATTCAGCTTAGTATTTGGAATTTAGCTTCGAAATTGAAAAACACCAAATATTTTATAACATGGGCCTTGTAATAGGTGTTGCAAGAATAGGTGTTGCAAAGAACCAGGGCCGTAGCTTCTATAGGAGCAGATGGAGCAGAGAAACCGGGCGCAACGATTTAAGGGCGCTGGACAACTGA
>JANSTT010019413.1:0-11515 GCA_026745375.1 Platyura marginata
GTCCTTTCATTCAAATTCCTTCTAAAAATTTCCTGCTAAAATATTAAGCAGAAATTACGCAAAATCGACATACTGGTTAGGTTTTATGCACCCACTTTTTTTTTGGTCTATTCTACATTACAGTACACCTCTGTTCACACCACAGGATGCCGTGCAATATTTTATATACATAAATATATTTTACGTCTGCCGGGGCGTATCCTCCAACAGACAAACAACTCCGTCGTAACCATTGTAATTAAAATTAAAAATTATCTACTATGTGGAATTGTTCACATTTCGCCACTGTCTATATTTATTATATTACAGTGACAAAAAATTATTGATCCCGTTTATAAAAAAAAATAAAAAATTACCCAAACGGCTCAAATAATTAATTTCACATTTTATTTTTACATATTGATTTATGAAAAACTACTAACCAATAACTAAAGTGCTCTGATATGATGAAATGAACAATCATCAATAAACTTTATGTTTTTATTATTAAAGCAGCCATTCCCACTAATGACTATATTTGATCCAATAAAAAAAAATTCAACCCCATTATTGTGATAAACGCGCTATCAATGTTTGTTCAAAATTATCTAACTATTGAAAGTTATGAATAGAACCACCCCCATGAATCGATTGTACGTCAATGTAGACATAAATAATTAACAAAAAGTACTCATATATTACCATTATGTAGATTGCTATACCCTGTAATGTAGGTAGGCATACATAAATCATTAATTATTTAAAAAAAAAATGTATTCTACACACACAAAATGTTCACAAGCACATCATATGGAATATAACCTTCTGTCAGTGTGGCAGTCATCTCTTCATTAATTCCATATAAATTTTAAGGTCGAAAAACCACTTCCCAGTTACTCTCGGTACTAAAAGCGTAAATACAAGTCTTGTTTCATATATGATTTGTGTACCATCTCTATCGTGTACGTATACATATGCACAAGTACCTACATTATGTACGTACATATATTATATACGTACATTACGTACGTAAATTGTATCAATTTGGGCTGAAAGTTACGTTACCTACATAAATAATTGTGGCTTCAAATTCGTTTGCAATAATTGGAATATCAGCGGCGGTAAAATAATTTTTGCAAACGGAAGAGTAGCACAATGAAAAAAAAACTCCATTTTTGTATCTGCTTATTATATGACTTTGGTTATTTCACACAATGTTGAAGTAATTAAAAAAGAAAAAATGAAAAAAAAAGCACTGCAGTGATTATTTGACGATAAACCATAAAATAATGGGTTTTTTTTGGTAGTTATTTAAGTAAATTTAGGAAATAATTACGTTCGTACTTTCAGTGAGCATGACATTTGATAAGTTTGTCTTTGTGATTTAAATTATATTTTACTATTGTTTTTTTGAAAAAAAAAAATTAAAAATTAAATATGTACGTGCACCTGAGGAGGCATGTAATAATTTTTAAAATATCTTATCTAACAAGACGGAAACAAATTAATTTAATCTACATTTTCCTATTGTTTTTGTACATACACACACACACACACACATACACAAAAGGTATTTTTAATTATATAAAAGTTTTACACATCAGCACTTTATGAACTTTATGAGTTGTTTTATGTTTTTGAATTTTGACAGATTCAAAAATACACATACATACATAAAGTAGATAGGTCCATATTTTCTGGAAGGCAGCAAATTTTATAATTTTATAATCTCTCCGATCTGGCGGAGTTATAGGTATGGTATGGAGTTTTTTTAAACCTATATGGTACCGCCATTTTATTTGTACAGCAGAATTACAGCTCGGCTTATTTTAGACATCATTAGCTTTTATTTCTAACCGCAGTGGCGTTGTCATCAAAAAATTAATTTGTTTAGTATTTAAAGTATGATGGTGCCCTAGTGATGAGTTTTACATTCAGAGGTGAAAGATCGAGTTTTGGGAAAGCATTGAAGGCACTCAAAAAAACTAACTACTCTATCAAATTGACGAATAAAATTTTCAACTTGAAAAGAAATCAAATTCGCCTAGTACCAGGATTCCTCACTGGCCATTGCAGGCTTAATAAACATCTACACAGACTACGAATCACTACAGACGTCACATGTAGACTGTGCCATATTGAAGAAGAGACTGTGGAACACATACTATGTGAATGTGAAGCACTAGCCCACATCAGACTTCAATATCTAGGATTACCGAGGGAAATCACGATAAACCTCCAAAGTGGGTTTAATAATTTCCTAAATAGGATCAATGGAAGGAGTTTAAACCAGAGGTTAAAGCACAATAGATCTTCAATGATTGCGGTGCTTTAAGACTGAATGAACCAACCTCTCCCCAAATCTAAATCTAGCATCGAGTTGAACAAGGTTGAAATTCAACTCGCGTTTATATGATATCATTTCAACTCAACCTAGTAAGAAAAGTAGAGTCGACAGTCGAGTCGAGGAGTCGAGTCAACCATGTTTCGACTCGACTCGCGTTTATATGATAACTCAATCCGGGTTGAAGTAGAGTTAAAATCTGCATGTAAACGTGGTGAATATTTATTTAACCATATGGAAATTATTAGAAAAGAACAAAATATGAATGACAAAATTGTGCCTCCTTTTTCTCCGAAAATTATGTCGAAAACATAGCAAATTGCTGTGGAAGTATACAAAAATACATCCCACTACCAATTAAATAAAAAAAATTAAAAAAAAAATCAATTGGTTGTTGGGAAAATATCTTCTTTATGATTACTATTAAGCCGGTCCGATATGTGGTCACTTAAATTTATACGCTTTATGATTTTATTTGTATGCGTGTGGACAAATATAATGGCCAAATAACAATTTATCGGTTATTTATTATTTTTTGTTCATTTCAATTTTTTAATTTAATATATTTTTTTTTATTAAAGTAGCATTCAAATGCAATCACATAGAAGATAGAGGTACGTACCAATACCACAGGTTATTGCCCTCTGACTTATCGATATATTTATCTTTAAATCGTAATCGATTATCATATTTATGATGAATCATAAAATTCATATATATTGACTAAAAAAACAAATTGATAAAAAAAATCAGAATAAAAGTATAGTCTAGCGGCGGCTTTAGAGTAATAATGATCAGATTTTTATAGGACTATATTTAGAAAAGACATACGTCATTTTGAGGAAATGAAATAGAATTAAAGCGTTCACACAGTATCTTCACTGTCTTTTTAGCGGTAGATATACTAAACGTTGTATTAAAACCTATCATCTACACATGGTTGGATTCGTACAAGTCTCAACTTTAATTGGTGAGAAGTTTTGAGGCTAAACTCTAATGCCCCGATTTTTAAAAAATCTTTAACTGACAAGATGTTTTTAAACCGTTTTTTTTTATCGAAATGTCTCACCCTAACGTTATTGGTAACAAATGTAACAAATCCCAAAAAAAAAAAATTTTACTTTAACAACCCAGATTTCCACACATTAACTATGGAATGCCTGAATTTCCAATCATTTCCAGTGATTTTTCATAGATAGATCTCTCATTAATCTACCTATTATATATATACCTATCTGACTTATTTATAAACTTAATAACAACAACAAAATCGACAAATCTTTTTTCTACGATCCCTTTCGCGGAGCAAGAATTTCATGAATCCACTCAGAAAGCCAGTTATTGTTTCTTTAGCTATTGAACCCTATAGATTATTGGGAATTTGATCACTGTACTTAAACTGACTGTACAATTGAAAAAATTATAAAGTACTAGAAAAAAATACTTTCAACTGCAATTGCAGTGATCGAAAGTTTGGATTATAACATATACAGTGGTACAAAGAATTATTCGTACACTTTTTTAATAATATATTTTTGCAATTTTTAGAAAAAATAGAAAACAATTTCCAAAACCTAAAATCTTTTTTTTTTTTTTTTTTTAAAACTTTCAATGATTATGTTAATAAGATTATTTAAAATTCATTTAAATTGATTGAAATCAGTTTTCTAAAAATTAAAATATTAACAAAAAAAGTGTACGAATAATTTTTCGACCACTGTATGTATGTTTGAAAATTTACCATAAACTGCAATTGCAGTGATGACCCACTAGAAAACCTCACTATCACTGCAATTGCAGTAATTTTCCGCGAAAGGGTTAAGGAGTGTTACAAATTGCGTACCAAATTTATCATAAACTATGATGCAGCACCCATACTGGTATAATTACCATAAAATTGTATATTTACTACAATGTAGTGACTACATACTTAAGATAATGATTGAAATCGATAGTTTTTGTTCTTTTTTTTTACATTTCAATGCAGTAAGAAATAACTTAACGTAATGCACTTAATTGTTGTGTGATATGTTGTAACAATATTAATAAACTTGAACTAGAAAAATGCCAGTTATGTACACGTATGTATGTACAACACCTATTATAGTATATAACACAAGTTTCTTATATTTATATAACATCATTTATTATTATAAAACTTAAATTAATATCTACTAGGTAGGTAAATAAAGAACAACAAGAAGAAAAAAAAATGTGTGAAATGGCGACGAGTTGAATGACCGACAGTGATTTGAAAAAACGTTATTTTTACCGGCTTTGTCATGGCAGTTTCATTAAAAAATCATCCAAAAATGTATCTATAATTCTATATATTATATAAAACACTCTGTTGATTTATGGTTATGAAGTTTATTATCATTTTAATTAGATTATGAACTTGTCATACCCTACCTATCATCGCATTATAATATAAAATAAATTGTCGATGAGGTGTAATGCCTGTAATGGGTTACGTTAAAAAATATTTGATAGAAAATATTATCGATGTGCTGCCAATTAAAGTTTTTAAATGGGAGGTTTTTTCTTTTTTTTTTGAGATGCGTTCAATGAAGAATAAATTAATAAATTCATGTTCATTGGAAAAAATAGATAATTAATGGTTTTTGGATAAAACATTCTCGTCTATATAAAAATATTTATTTCGTTCTTGTGTACTTACCTCTCCAATCTGCATTTATATAAAATTCATGAAAGTTTTAAATTAAATTAAGTGCAATGATTTTCATTTTTAAATATAAAATTCATTAATATTAATTTAAATTTGATTTAACTCTAAAGTAATAATAAATAATTTTATTATTAAAAAATCATGTTTGTACAGTGAATTTTTGAACAACATCTTCAAACATATGTAAAATAATGAAATATGCATATCGATGGGTTATATACAATACCCGCTAACTCATTTTTATTGATTTTTTTTTTATTGAATAAAATTGATGTGCGTATGCAACCCTGCATCTATGGTAAAATTATCATGACAAAAAGTTTGTTTTAAATATTTCGTTTTTTTTAGAATGTTTGACTTAATATGCTTTACGAAAAAAACTTTAGTTTTTACTGTCTCCTGGAAAGTACATAAAAATGAGTTAGCGGGTATTGTATATAAGCAAACTATATATATATAAATATATAAAAATGTCGTTTTTACATATTATGCATGTACATTGTACATGTTCACATATCCAATATTGGAAACTGTAAAATAAAATCGCCCAATCAATGAAAAACAACTTAAACGCCCTTTGTCAACAGACTATAATAATAAAATTTTAAACATAAAATAAATAACAATTTAATACAACACTACAATTGAATATTATCAAATATAATCGCTATTAATGCTATTGTATATAAATATAACTACGATATTATTTCATGCTCACCTAAGTGAACCAGCAGTAAAAAAAAATAGCTTACACTGCTATGAACGCTCTCATTAAAATGGAGATTAATAAGAAATACAGTTTCGTTCATTAAAATGGTAACGTTGCTTCACTGAAGGTTTTAATATATAAAAAAACTGCCACAAACTAAATTAAGATCAGCCTAGCAGTTTCAATCATCAAAATCATTTCCTAGCAGTTTCAATCATCAACTAGTAGTTATTATATTTTAACTTAATTTTTAAATGTAAAAACATTCCACAAATTAATTTAATTATATTTTTACCAAAAACCTTTTCCATTTCCCTCAAAAAAAAGCCCACAATCATCAAAATCAGCCTAGCAGTTTCAAAGTTATGATTTTTTTAAGTTTAACACTACACGGAAATTTTAAAAATATAGACCCCTTACTAACTCGGAACATAGGCAATTCAAAAATAAAAGTTCGTCTACAATTTTTTTGTCTTTTTAAAAAATTTTATCGATTTATAAATGGGGTAGTTTTAAAGAATTGATCGACTTAAAAAATACACTACACTTATAGGTAGGTGACGTCAGAGCCTTTCGTATAAAAACCTTCAATTCGATTATCGAAAATTGATTATTTTTGAATTTATGTTTTGTCATACAAAAATATAAAAAATATGTACCAACTGCCAGCTATATGTAAATTTAGTCTATGGCAACACTGTAAACACTGGCCATTTTGACTACTCGTATCAATAATGCGTGAGATGACGACAGTCTATGTTGAGTTGCCGATGTAATTACATCCAGTTGGTAATATATATTTTTGGAAGTGTAAACAAATATGGCACTGATAATAATCAACATTATGGTTGACACTGGACAGTTATTTGTTTAGATATTTGTTGAATTAAATCTGTATCGATTTAGTAGTCTTTTCGAGTTATTGTAAAAACCAAACAATAACAAATTTTAAAATGATCAATAGGTAGCTATGTATTTACGGTAATCAAAGCATTGAATGTTTTTTTTTTTTTGCTAAATAACACTAATTATTTACTTACCTACCGAAATTTTCAATATTTGTAGAGTGAAACAACATTTGCTGTTGAATTAAGGAATTATTAACTATACGAAATATTTTACATTGACATTAGGTTTAAATTTAAAGTTAACCGTGATGTTATTGTTATGGTAAAATAATATTTTGTGCGTGCCAAGAACAATAAAAAAAATGTACACAAAACAATTAATTTATATAACAAATGATCTGTGGTGTGTTTTAAAAAAAAAAAGATGTCAACAATGTCATATAATTGATTTCAACCGCTTAATAACATGCAATACTTACTGTTCCAATCTAAGTTTGTAATTTGCCTTAAAGGTAAGATCTTAGATAATAGAATACAGGACTGATTATTTTGCATATCGGCGCTATGAAGTAAAATACGCAAAAATGTCAAATGAAGCAGTATGAGGAGATGAAAAATTCGCCATTTTACACTGTGCCACAGTAGATATGCATGATGTGTGCAATGTATGTGAGACTGAAGCAAGGCGGTGTGACGTTACGAGATTTCGAGAACTTTGGAAGCTTATTGACAGTTTTTTTTTTACAAATACAGGTACTGATCTGTTTACAGGTAGAGATACTGATCTGTTTACAGGTAGAGATACTGATCTGTTTACAGGTAGAGATACTGATCTGTTTACAGGTAGAGATACTGATCTGTTTACAGGTACAGATACTGATCTCTTTATAAGTAGAGATACCGATCTCTTTACAGATACATTTACTTATCTGTTTACAGGTACAGATACCGATCTCTTTACAGATACATTTACTTATCTGTTTACAGATACAGATACTGATCTGATAAAAAAAGGCTGCCAACAAGCTTCCAAAGCTTCCGAAATTTCGTGACGTTAGATCGCCTTGCTTCAGTCTCCCATACATTGCACACAATATGTATATCTACTTGCCTCTGCACAACTTGTCAAGCACTCCTTAGAGGATCAATAATGGCGGCCATTTTCTATCTCGCACTTTTTGATGAATCATACTTTTTGTACCATATGTTATCTCCTTATATATTATCTACTCAAAGGGTAAAATAATTTAAATTAAATGGACAAATTCGGAGGATTTAATTTTTTAATAGTAAAAATCATTATTTCTACCGTAAATATTTTAAGATATTAAATTAATGATTCTAAAATGTAGAAACAATTTCCAATAATCAATTCTATAGGTATGATTAGTTACTTGTACCTGTTCCAAATAATTTTCAACCATTAATTCTGATCTCATCCAGTTTATTTTTGGTTTTAATGATCTTAGAATGCTAAAACAAATATTGTTTAATTATCGGAGAAATTTAATATTCATGTTATTTTTTGTATATGTACGTACATTGTACAGTGGTGTGCGAAAAAATAAGTGTAAGGCATATTTTGTATGAAAAAGTTGAAATTCAGTAATTTCTCCTACTTGTTGGGATTGATATCTGAGAAATCTATGAATGCCACTATTCTTTATTTTTAAATGCTAATATTTTCTGAAAATATGAACTGGAAATAACGACAGAAAATATGAACTGAAAATAACGACAGCAGTACTTCGATTGATGCAGTGGGGCTGCAGCAAATTGCTCCTGTGATCCCAAGTCAGGCCATGCTTTGAAGCTTTGATAGTTCTTTTTGTGCCTTTTTGAATTTGGTGTATGGCCACCATACGATAGCACCGTAGGTGACCATGGATCTTACGATTGTCATATATAGTCAATGTATCATGGAAGAGAGAGAGAGAGAGAGAGAGAGAACCATATTGAAACGGAATATTTTTTTCGTTAAGTTTAGACTCAAGAAAAGATCTAATGGATGACATTTTAACTTGTATCCACATTCATAAAAACAATTGGAAATCCTACATTTACTTGTTGACCGGTTTGGCTCCCTTCTCCCCTATCCAAGTTGGAATAATACCAACATTGTATTCAAAATTAAAATTACTTATGGACTAAATTAAAAAAAAATGGTAAATTACACCGAAAAATGTTTGATAAGGACAATATTAAGGTACGTATTGCAGTAGACATTTCTTAAATATATTTAAATGACTAAAGAATTTATGTTTATACTTACTTTCGCGATGTTTTATAATGAAAAATCAGAGGGTGTTCGTTTTCTAATTAAACTAAAAAAAAAAAAATGAAAGTCTTTTATAAAGATTCAAACTCAATATTAAGAGGCAACAAAATTGAAATTTCATTTTGCTGGTTGATTTGTTATATAAATTAAAAAAGTTTTAATCTTATTTAATGCTAAGTTACAAACTTTATAAAATATTTTAATATATTTAACAGCGAGTATTTGTGAAATATATTCAAATACTTTAAAAAGTAAAATTCCGCATTGAAAGTGATCTCAAAACTCAAAGTGAACCAGTTTTTAGGGGGGAAGTAATTTCCATTCACCAAATACCATTTGAATTCCATAGGAAAGTTTATATGAATTTAACTGTGCTCATGATGTCATTTATTACAATCCTTATTACAACGCTTAATATTAATTTTATTAATTATCTGATAAGTATATAGAAGACAATAAAGTTTCGTGAATATATACTGTCATTATGTACCTACTTGTAAGTTACAATTATAGAGGCTACTTCAAAGATAAGAAACCGAATAATACAATTAATGTCAACAGGGACTAAGATTATTATACGGAACGAAAGGAATATTTACGACTAGAGACTACTTAACAATAAGATAAATAAAGTTTTCAAACAGATAAGTAATTTTGCGATATTAATATTGAATGTTTTGCGTCTGTCCTAAGTATGTAGGTTTTCCTTTGATAAAATTAGATCCTTTATAAATAGAATTATACATTGTTGTGTAATTATTGTAATTTTTCTATTTATTGAAGTATAATTTTTTCCTTAAGTATTTATTGTTAGATATAAGATAGGATTTGATTCAATTCTTAGTTTATTCTGTTGGAAACGAAACACAATACTTTGTAGTGGGGAATTTTTGTTTTTGACCATTAAAGTTTGTTTGCGAAGAATTATTTAGAAACCCTAGTAAGGAAAACAGTGATGCGAAGAAAAAAAGAGACACAAGATACGATTTTTTATAATTGTGTAATTAAAAAAAAAACTTTAATCATATTAATTCTAATCATATCACAAAAAAACAAGCAAATTTCTATACGACACGTGTGAGTTTTTCACTGTTCGACTTTGCGATATGTGTGACGCCGTTTGCGTTCAACATTTAACTTCAGATAATTCATAATTTACCTAAACTTTAGGTTTTGAAATGCTTTAGATAAAGTAAACAAATTTCATAATATTTCTAAACAATTTTGTTTACAGAAATAACGCGATCTATGCCACGAACCTCCTTAATTAACATTCATAAATTAATAATCATATTATTTGATAGATTAATTTATTATTAATTCTGTTAAGTACTTCACTTATCTCACACATTATATTTAATGAAAAATTCTGTTTTTGTTCTATTTAAAATTGAATTAAATATGTTTGGAGAGAAGAACCTTTAATTTCCATATTAACATTATTTATTAAATACTCGTACATTGAGTAAGTAACATATACAAATAAAATTATCTAAATATATATTTTATTACTAGTATTATAGCATTAAATAACAATTTCACATGAGCTTATACGTGACAGACAAACTTTTGCAAATTAATGTTAAATTAAATGTAATTAATACAAAAGTTACATGAAAGTGAAAATATATTTTCAGATTGTAACATATTTGATGAATTTAAGGATATTAATTAAGTTTACCCTTGATAATATTTTGTTAAAATTAATTTACATGTATTTGCATAAGTGTGTACAAGTACACTTAGCTGGTTGAAATATTTTAAAAGTAATAGGTTGTCATCAATAATTTTATAATATTAAGTTTTACTAGACAGCTCATTTTTCCAGATTCGTTTCTAATAAAAATTAATCTCTGTTCAATCATTAAATAATTAATTCAAACAGTAGAGCCTATCTGTTCAATATAATTATTAACAATGAAGATTGTTAACATGTAGTTCATACATATCAGAAGTAGTCTAAATTTACTACATATAAGTAGTTTCATTTAAGAAAAATTAGAATTTGAAGAACGAACTTATGAATTTATGGAATTTATGAATAAGGAAATTTAATAAAAATAGTGGCTATGTTTTTGCACGAAAAAGCATTGTACATATGAATAGCAAAATCGAAATATTTAACAGATTCTTGCATGGAATCCTAATGATACTGAAGGTGACTGCAAAAAGCGATCAATGCGAATCATACATCCTAAGATACTAATATTGATAAATTAATCCATCCATATGATAAATTATAGACATAGTAATAGAAATTGAACAGCTATACTAAAATCTATAAATATAGCCAAGGCAGTTTATTTAAATAGAATAGACTAACGAGGAAACGAGAGCGTGATCTATATATCTATCTATCTATCGATCTATCTATCGATCTATATATCGATCTATCTATCGATCTATCGACCTATCTATCGATCTATCGATCTATCGATCTATCGATCTATCGATTATCGATTATCGATCATCGATCTATCGATCTATCGATCTATCTATCTATCTATCTATCTATGTATCTATGTATCTATCTATCTATCTATATATCTATCTATCATCTATCTATCTATCTATCTATATATCTATCTATATATCTATATATCTATATATCTATATATCTATATATCTATATATCTATATATCTATATATCTATATATCTATATATCT
>JANSTT010019414.1:0-11514 GCA_026745375.1 Platyura marginata
AAAAGTGGGGGAGCGTATGGAAATGTTAGGGAAAGGTTTGAAAAATGAAGAGAAGAGTAGTTTTGTGTGGAAGCACCTTAGCAGCCTTTTTTTATTTAATGTGCAAACTGAACGGATTTATGTTGGTTTGAGTAGAAACGATTATGCGATTTAAAAAAATGATTAAAATAAATAGTGAACAAGGGAATCAGTTTTAGAGTTGGCTAATTGGGAATATTTTTGTTATATTCTATTTCTATTGTATTAACTTTAGTAAATTAAAGCGAAAATATAGCCTTGAATTACTTCCCCACTTAAAATTATCACGTTTTATCATTGTCTATTGTAGAGTAGATTTATCTTTAAAGAAATGGTGATAGTCCAGTTGGCAATCTACATATCGAGATAGACTAGACTAGAGGGAATAAAAAATAAAAATGTAGAACATACTTGCATTTATTTCATTATAATATGATTCATTTACTGATGATTTATTTGTTTGTTTTTTTTTTCAAATTTAACTTTTTTCATAATTACATGGCTTTATTTAAATATAATTATACATATTTATGACAACAATTAAACATATAGTTAATAATATTTAGGTGTGTGTGTCTGTAAATTCTTTTGATGCAAACCTATGTATACATACATATATCAATTTCAAATTGGTTTCAATGTTTACATCTCCTTTCATACATATTTCTAGCTCTAAGCATATTTGTGTGTGAGTGTGTGTATATATGTGTGTGTGTGTATATATGTGGTTTATAATAATAATACTACTAAAACTATATTATCTAAAAGTGAGGTTATGTCTTCTACTAAACATAGGGTAGGTAATCAATAATGTCAATAGTCATTCACTATGTAAACATTATTTTTTTAATGAACAAGAGATGTAAATGTTCAAATCAGAACTAAGATAATATAAGTTTGAACAAAAGGCTACAGTTTTTTCATCTTGTATTTAATAATAGTTAATTTATTATACCATTTTTTTTTTCATCATGTCTCTTCCGTCAATTAACTTCAGGTTACATGTTCCTACTACATATTTCTTAAGTATGGTTCTAAATTTTGCTAAATATAATTTTATTCAAATTATTTTCGTTTAGATTTAAAAAAAAAACTGGAACCAATTAGAGAATGATTCTTTATTAATTGTAAATAGTTTAGTGTAGAAAGGACGAAAACTTACGCACGCTATAGTAATTAATAAAATTATTCTTGACAATAAATAGGAACTTTTGAAGTAAAACTACAAATTAAATAAATTCTTTTGTAAGTTCTTTATGCTCTAGTTCTAGTTAGTTAGATGCTTCAACAGTAATGAGCACTTAAAGACGGTATTATAAAACAAAATCGTAAAATATAACGTCGAAATTGATAAATTTATTTAAAACATTTCTCTTATATCTTGTATTTTAATTAATGTCAAAATACTAATCTAATAAAAAATTCTATTTTTTTAAAAGGTAGACACTTGACAGATTTCGGGAATGTAAATTGGCCCAAACGGTACTCTTGATTGACAATTCATATACATACGTACCTAAATATATAAATAAAATTACGTTAACAGGGCTTAAATAAAATATTCTGAGAAGCTTAATATTACTAGTAGTATAGTAAATGCTTTTAACTATCTAGTAAATGTTATAAAATGTTCAAAGCAAAAGTTCTTACATTTTATAATTAAATATACATACATATGTAGGTAATGTAGTATAATTTTTTTAAATTTTTGATAGGTACATATGAATATGTAAAACCATAATTATTATAGCGTGTTTGAAAGAATTAGGAAATAATTTTTAGTATTAATTAATTGTTGTTCATTAAAATTTAAGAATTAATTAATTTTTTAAGAAAAACTAATTTGTCGCTGTTTCAGTTATTAGAAATTGTTTTTTTATCGTTTTCATATGAAATTAAAGCAAACAGCACAAACATACATAAAGTTGCTCATAAATCGTTCATAATTTGCATTATGCTGTCGCTTTAGAAAGTTACGGAAAATATTTTTCATATAATTCATATTTCATAGAATTAATAGGTTTTTGGTATTATTGTATATGAATGAAATTTTTGAGCTAGAACTTTTACAGATGTAACTTAGTAGAAAACTGTTAATTTTTAAAACTATCAAATTAATTAAGATGCATAATCTATTTCTACTTTATGGAATTCTCAAAATTACGCCGTTTGATTTCTATTTTTTAATAGATTTTTAACAGTGGCGGCTCGTGAGAATTATTCATCCCATTATCGTCGGACTATTTTTAAAAAAAAAAACACCTTTTGATTAATGGTATGCTTGGATTGCGGTCGAGGGTGGACTATGGATATTGACATCCGTTAGGAGTTAGAACAGTTTTCAAGTATAAAATCATGACGAAAAATGTCCATCACATTATTGCAAATATTGTTGTTTTTTTAATTCTCAGTTTTCTACCAATTTAACAATTAAAAATATTGTATTTCTAACGTTTACCGTTAGCATAATAAGTTCTATATATTTTTTAGTCGAGTTTGCAAGAAAATATTTTTGATGACATATTTATTATTAAAGATTTAGATTATTTTTTTTTAATTTTAAATTTTATCAATGAGAAACATCAAAAATATTAAGTTGACAATAAAAAATTTAATTTGATTTTTTTTTGTTTAAAATTTTTTTTTTTTTTTCTCTCGATGTGTGTGCGTGTGCCATTTATTTATTAAACTCATAAATAGCCAAATAACCTCAAACAAAGATTGATTATAATTATTATAATTATTAATAATAATAATAATAATTTTTTATAATAATTTTATAATATATATTATTATTTATATGTATGTACTGTAAATTATTTACATTTATTTATATTTTTGGTTTTTTTTTTTTTGAATTTTTTTTAATTACAACAATAATTTATATATAATTAATAGTATGTATAATAATAACGATTCTAAGCGTTTTAAAAACAAACAGCTAACAATCGACTAATGATATTATTTTATTTTTTATTTTATGTTTAATTTTTGGTTTAGTGACAATAAATATTATTAATGTCAAATTAATTATGTCGAAACTGATATGAAAATTTGTTATTTTATTATGGGTACAAGGCAAGTTACGTAAATACTGTATGTAGGTATGTACGCGATTAATTTTTTGTTTTTAAATTGAAACAGTTTTTTTCTTTTGTTCTACACTGTATTAGATGACTTGTCTGTTTTTTTATGTGTTGTTTTTTTTTGGCAGAGTTTATTATTATTTAAAAAAAAAATTTGTTGACAATTACGAATTTAAAAAAATTATTAATAATTTGTTGAAAAAGATTTAAATCATTTTTTTTTAGGTTTTTATCTGTTTTTATATTTACACCTTATGATAGAACTCACTTGAATGGCCTACAAGCTGAACACTTCTATTTAGCTTATTCTTGAATTAAGATGAAACTGATGAGTCATTTATAGTAGAAAAAAAAACTGAAAAATCAATATGCATATACATATATATATTGTTGTTAGGGTGGAAGGATATTTTAAAAATGTATAACAAATCTATCAGTTGCATCTTAACAAGAACTCATAAATATTTATATGCGTACAACACTGATTGCACAAAGGAAAAAAAAAATGTCTCCGCTCCTTTTTAAGGCCATTATTGTAGATTTTGCTTATACAAACCAAAATGGTTTCTGATCTAATTTAATTGACCATTTTCGATGAGTAAAACATACATTTTTAATCAAAAGTGCTCTATAACAATAAACAATAAATCGATCTAAAATTAATATAATAAGTACGCCAGAATGCTGCAATTTTTTAAAATATATAATTTAGGTAAATATTTCGCCGTTATTGTCTACTATAATATATAGTACTCTGCATAATTTCCATTCTACTTAACAACGACATCATTTGAATTTATCTTAATTTATAGTGAAATTTAAAATTTAAAAATAAAAAGATGAGATAAACATAACAGTTATTTTTCATATATTTATATGTAATGTATATAGATAAATGATAAAAAACTAATTTGTTAAATAGTGTCTAACAATTACAATTAGCATTTGGTCCAGCTTGTGGTGGATCCGATAGTCTTTGCCCTTTAGGTCCGCCAGCTACTAATGTTGGATCCGAATCTAAACTTTCTGACATTTTGTCACAAATTATATCGACCAATCTTTCGAAAACAGCCTAAAAATAAATACAAATTTTGGTTTTTAGTTATTTTATTTCTATAATTATGGTATTAATATGTATGTATGTATATAAGCATGGACAATGGGCATTACCTACAACTACCAACTAACAAAATATGTGGTTAACATAATAATTTCTTCACAAATACCATAATTGCTTCATGCCTGTTGAAACTGATTTTTTTTTTGGTGCAGGCAACAACTAGATAGTATAGGTTTGAGGTATCAATCATCAATCATCAATCGTTAAACCCATTATTCATGTAAAGGCTGTGGGTTATTTAAAGAAGAGAAATGAACAGGACTAAAGAAATTTAGTTGTTAGGTAGGTGCTCGTAAATTAATATGTAGGTTTAATCTTTGATATTTGTCCGGCTTATCGGTCTGTAAAATTAGGTATGAGTGAGGCTTAAGGGTAATATTTTCGTTGTTAAATTAATTATTTTGGTGTATTTTTTTAACAATGCTGCTTTTTCTGTTCCGTAATGTTATTTAACATTAATAAAAAAACCTTCCATGTTGATTATGCCGTCAACCGAATAGTGCGGATTGTTGAAATTAGTTGAGCGTTTTTTCCTTGTGTTATCTTTAAGATTTGTCCGGCTTATTGGTCTATATCAATCAATGTATGATATCAATAATATTCCAAAAGCTTTATGAAAAACTTTCTATTCGGACTTCACTCCACAAAAAATACATGAGGTCACTGCCGCTCATGGAAAAAGTTCCATACTTCCTATCGTAATAAATAATCTATTAAAAATTGAGAAGTACCACTACCTAATCAATTTATAATGGTGAAAATCCAAAATAACGAGACAAACTGTACTTTTTCTGAGTGCTACACTCAAAGAAAATTTTTTTCTTTGTCCATTTCAGCAGGCAAAAAATATCAAAACTATAATCTTTCTGACAAAAAAAGAGAAGAAATTTAAAAAGTTTTCTAAAAAACTTTGCTTCATTCCAAATAGTTTTTGAAACGTCTGAAATTCATTTCTTTCTGTACGCCATCTGCAATATGCAGTAAAAAGTCATGTTATACATAGATCTATATAGTTTGAAGTGGGGCTTCAGTTCAACTTATGAACTTAAGAAAAACACTCATCTACTTGCTTTGTTCGAAGGTGAAATGAACTCAGGACATTGTGTGCTACAGACAAGCACTTACTCGCTGAGTCACTTTGTCGATATAAGACCAATAAACATACATACATATGTAATGCACAATGCACATAGATTACTTAAGGGAGTAAGTCTGGTGAAATTTTTTGAAAAATTCGACTTTCTCAAAACATCATTTTCTTGTAGTAAATATACAGTGGTGTGCAAAAAAATAAGTGTAAGGCATATTTTGTATGCAAAAGTCGAAATTCAGTAATTTCTCCTACTAGTTGGGATTGATATCTCAGAAATCTATGAATGCCAAGCGTGAAAAATAAATGCTATGAAATGCCTCATTAAATCCATAGATTTCTCAGATATCAATCCTAACAAGTAGGATAAATTACCGAATTTTGACTTTTTCATACAAAATATGCCTTACACTTATTTTATTGCACACCACTGTATGTATGTAGAAATACGGTAGAAACCATTATTTGGTTCGCTGATTGAAGGTAATAGGCTATTTTTTAGAAAAAAACGATCTAAGTATTTCATAAAAAAAAACTTTAAACGCGTTTTTCAACAAACAATGTTTTTTTGCTTACGTTGACATGATTTACAAAAAAACTATTGAACAGATCGGGCTCAAATTTGTATGGGTTATTCTACAGAAGAATGGCTATCGCTGGTAGTAGCTATATAATTATTCATATTTCAAAATAATTGAAGTTGCAAAAATAAGGTCGAAAATTTCAAAAATCCGCCATTTTTTTTAGCGGCAACTCTATATTATAAGAATCAACTCGAATATTTGCTTTCATATACTCCAAAGTCCAGATAACCAGATGTTACCAGGGCTCTTTTCTGGAGGCTTTACCAAGGAAATGAATTATCAAAAAACTAATTTTTTCTATTAGTTTAGGACCTAAAAATATTAGAATTCACAAATGATTTTGCTATAAAAAAAAAAAAAATTAAAAAAATAGAATCAATTTCACCAGACTGTTCCCTTAACACGCAAGAATTTCAAGAATCCACTCAGAAAGCCAGTTATTTTTTCTTTCTTTCTAACATATATGTTTAAAAATTTACTATAAACTGCAATTGCAGTGACGACCCACTATAAACTCTCACCATCACTGCAATTGCAGTGAGCATCCGCCAATGTGTTAATATTAATAATTAACTTTAGAATTTTAAATGTTTCAAGATTTAAATGGTAATATATAATTAGATTGGTATTGGTAGGTATTCCTAATATATATTAATATTTATGTAGATTAAAAACACTATACTAACCTTAACATTAATATTTTCCTTAGCAGAAGTTTCAAAAAATTCTACACCTAATTGATCGGCTAATTGTTTTCCTCGTTCAAATGATATAACTCGTTCATCTTCCATGTCACATTTGTTACCAACAAGGATCACTTGTGCATTATCCCATGAATATGTTTTAATTTGTGTTACCCTAAAAATATAATTAAAATAAAATGTATTTATTTGTGTATAATGATTATTGCCGATACACGTACCAGTCTTGTACAGAGTTGAAACTTTCCTCATTTGTAATATCGTACATTAAAATAAATCCCATGGCGCCTCTATAGTATGCGGTCGTTATTGTTCTGTAACGCTCCTGTCCTGCTGTGTCCTTAAAAATTATTAAAAAAAAAAAACGTACAAATAAAAATCAATCATTGTGGCGAAAATATTCATATTACCCATATCTGTAATTTAACTCTTTTGTCATGCCGGAACACTGTTTTAACTTTAAAATCAATTCCAACCGTTGATACAAAAGCCGACGTAAAGGAATCATCAGCATATCGAAATAAGAAGCTCGTTTTACCAACACTCGAATTACCAATGATGAGCAATTTAAACATATAATCAAAATTTTGATCAGCCGCATCCTTTTGCCATTTCGGATCACCGCCACCAGCCATCTTTAAATGGAACAAATTTAACTTAAAATTATTATCCAAAATAATGGTGTGGTCTTTGTTTGAAGGAAGCAAAGTATGATTTGAATTATTTTCTTTAGAAGGAAATGTTTTTATGTATACATGACGTATAACTACAAGTACAAGTATGTACGTACATCGTACATGTACTGTACATTGTACATACAATATGGTGGATGAAGTTGCAGTAATATTATACAAAATAACTTTGAATTGGGAGTTTGATGGGGTACTCTGTAGAATTGAGTTTTAAGCAAGAGATTATGGAAAATTTTCCCGCATGCCAAAAAAGGTATAATTACACAGATAGGTTGATGCGGTGTGGAAGAGGTTATGGTGTTTGTAGTAGATGGGGAGGGGGTTTGATCTGATAAAAAATATCTTTTCAAAATATACATAAGCATCCCCTTATTGTTAAATGTTTGGAACTGACATTGGAATGAGCACATAGCGTGAAGGTTTACTTTGTGGTTAATGTTATGCCTTTAAGAGTGGAAGAACAGTCTTTTCTTCATCGTTCGTCAATTATTATTGACGGCATGATTTTCTTTGTTTTTTTTTTTCGTGCACATTTTCTTCATCGTTCGTCAATTGACGGCATGATTTTCTTTGTGTTTTTTTTTGTGCACAAGTCAAATTGAATACAAAGAGATGATCAACGTGATTTGCTTATATGTTTAGTTGGTGTGATTGTACTCAAGAATTTTTATTGGGGACATTGCTCATAAATGTTTTTTTTTGTATAATATTTAACTATGATGCATTAATATTATTACAATAAATATACCCCATAAAAATCGACTTGCTTATACATTAAACGTCTACTGTAGACATAGAAAGATATATTTTCTAGTTCTTCTTTACATCACTTCCTCAAATATGTACATCAATTAATCTATGGTTAGAAAATGTTTCCCATCCTTCGATTTGAGCAGGAGTCCAATTAATAAGAGATATTTTTGGAAATTCCTCAATCTGAGTTTTATTGTTTTTTTTTCAGATCTGTATCCAAAGTAATATCCATAAGCATTTAGAGATAATTTAAGCTTTAAAAGTCTCCAATTTTTTGAATCGTTTACGTAAAGTGGTGAATGCACCATGTACGACCATATGGATAAAGTAAGAGAATACTCAGCGTCGATTCAAATAGCGTTGACCTTGATTAAACGTCACAGTAGCGACAATATTTAAACAATTTCAGCGTCAATCGCCGGAACTGTGTGTGCCCACGCATTTAATATGAAAAAAATTGACGACGCAATGCCGTTTCTATATGAATTTCATTGTGCCTCTATAATAATATGTAAATTATGAAGTCAACCTCAACCCACATTATGTTGATAATCAATAAACACAAAAACACACACGCTAATTTGTTTGATTACAATTATAATTAAGTTTTATGTGTGAATAGAAAAACTAGTTTGCATGTTTGACATAGTAAAAAGAAAAAAAAAATGACTGTCTATAATACTCAATTCATCAATCAATTAAAAAAATAACAAAAACCGACGGTACCTACGCTCTAGCTGCAAAAGATGACAGATCACGTCGAGGTAGGGATCTTTTTCTAATTATTACCTGATGTCTACCAAATGTCAATATATGAAATATACGTTCAATAGACCCCTAAGAAAAGGTAATACTTGATGGCGAGAGAAAAGTAGCAGCAAAATGATACATTGTTTTATTGATTTTTATTGCTTGACAGAAGTTACACAGAGGACTTAAACGTTTTTCGAAATTCATTCTCAATGGAAAAATATCCATTTTGATGATGTAATTTTTTTCTTCTTACTAACTAGTGGGAGTATAATATAATTTGTAATAGATAAGGCATATGATTGATGAGAAGTAAAAAAAAAACCACCAGACACAACTTACATTTGTTTTCTAATAAAGTTTAAACGGAAAATCGATAATCCAAAAATAGAGTAAAGCACTTTTGTCACACTGGACGAAAAGCAACGGTAGTCTTATAGTTTTTCTATGTAAATTTCACTATAGTTGCATTAACTTTTCACTAGCAATTAGTAACACTTGATTTTCACACTTTTTGCATCGAATTAAGTCTTAACTAGACAAACTTTTGACCCCTAAACGAGACACTGTATTTTAAAATCAATCCGAAAAGCCCTTTTGCTAGTGAGTGCTATATAGAAGACGAACATGAAAAAATATATTTTCTCTCTATGTATCCACTGGAAGAGTAAGTATAGCTATGGACAGGAAGAGTGTCAATCTCTTGTACTGTACAAACTTAATTGTCAAAGAGAAAACGAAATGGCAATAGATGTTAACAAAATGGTAGACAACCCCTCCAATGTAAGCTTTTATTGTATGTTTGGATGTGTGTGGTTCTGATAAGGGAATGTACATAAAATGTAGATTGAAGCTTTTCCAGAAGCTAAATGGAAATTTTTTTTTTTAATTGTTGATGAGTATTTTTATTGTATGTATGTAAAGTTTGAGTGAATATTTTATTTGTTGTCTTGTGAGTGTTCGGCTGAGCTTTTCAGAATATAAAATAGCAAATATGACAGAAATATTGTGAATTGTGTGATTTTAGTAGTTCAATTATACTTGGCTTTTCAAGTTGGAATTTAAATATTCTAGCTAGATTTATCGTAGGAAGTTTTCTTTCTGGCCAATTTTATTTAAAAATTAATTGCTTTTTGATTATTATTTAAATTATATTTGATTTATATAGATTTTATTGCCAGATGCATAGCTACCAAAAGACAAGACGATGCAAGGCATTGGGGCCCTCGGATTTCAGTGGCAATTCAGGTGACATTAATAAACATATTGAAACATGCACGATATTTTGAAAAATAATAGTTTTAAATAAATATACGACCGTATCCATTAAATTAGGTAATATAATATACAGTTTTATTCTAATGGAATCATTTCCTTGGCTTCCAAGACTCAAATTTAGCGCCTAATCATTATAATTGAGATTGGATGTCGTAGTTCTGTTCTTTACCAACAGATTACTTTTTATTTTTCAAAATGCTATCAAAATACATACAGTGATTCCATGTGAAGGGGCACGTGTAGATAATAATCCTTGTTTATAAATTTCTAACATTTTGAAATACAAGAATTTCAAAATCAACTTATTCTGCTGATATAGATATGCAAATATATTTATGATTTTAAAATCTTTTTTTCTCTCAAGAGAATAGCTCCTTTTTCAAAAATATCGGTTTTTGGGCATATTTTACTTTATCGACTTAGTCGACTCTCGTCTGTGTGGATTTAATTTTGAAATCTCATATTGTTAGCTGTCATATTTTTCTGTATTTTTATATTATAATTTCGTTAAGTGTATTATAAAGAAAATGAAGTATTTTTTTATATTTTTAAAATTTTTTATTACATTTTTATATTTTACGGGGAAAGGTGCCTCAAGCGACATTTGCATTAAGGCCCAACATTTCTAACTACGATACTGGTTATTGCTAGAAATAAAAATGGTAATGTGTCTTTGAAATACCTACAGATTTGTATATGAGCTGAAGGAGTATATAAAAACATTCTGTAAATATGTACATATATACATACATATATATTACATATCAAATCACAATAACGAGCATTTAATAGTTTATAAACATTTAAATTTCACAAACTGTCATATGCTTGGCAGGCACGCAAGCAATCCTTTATTTTGATTTTTTCCGTACTGAACTTATGATTTTTGCATTGCGTGCATTTTATAGCATAATTGACATAAATTAAAGAGAAAAATATTACTCCATATTCATCATAATTCCATAAAATGCTATGGAGCTACCTAAAAAAGTAATTGTTTATACAATCTGGAATCTGGAAAGTGCGTGTAATAAATTGTTCCAATAAAAAGCTTAAAAATATTGCAATTACTTGCAAAATGTATAGCGATAATGCAACCATATGTACTAATATACAGTAAATTACTAAATGAAAGGATAACAGCACTACAAAATTTTTATTTAGAATTTTATTAGGAGAAAATATGGAAATTATTATAGTTTGTTAGAATGGAAAATGAGTAATATTAATATTCTCCCTCATATATTTATGCTTAAATTTATTTTATTTCTTGCTTATGTTATCACATGCTTATGAATCATACTCGTATATGAATGTTCTTTAATATGAGATCAGAACCAAAACTCCTTCTTCTTCTTCTTCTTTTTTGTGGCGAGATCTATCTTGATCTACCAATTAGTACAATTGTGCCGTTTTGTTACCACTGAATATACATTTATCAA